>JAQIWH010001018.1:0-36628 GCA_034695005.1 Cryptops parisi | reverse complement strand
GCTGTACTAATCTCGAGGAATCGGTAGTATTTTATCATTTGTTGGAATGTGAGTAGGCCTAATTTAAGAGTTTCCAGGAATCTATAGATGAATGTATATGATTAAAAAGGAGTCTTTAAGAATTTTTAAGAATTATCAAAAATTGAAGGTTTGACCGGAATAAAGTTGTATGTTACAAAAATTCAATATTGAGATTATTATGGAAAACTGTGCCTCATATACGGGCCTAGCTAGTGCAACCACTAACCCTATACTGTTATGCTCATTAAGTGGCCCATCCACCATGATTATTTCAACGTGATCGATCGAAGTGTTTGATAGCTGCACAAAAAATATTTTGTACCTTAGGACATACTCATTTTGAACTTTGGAACCTGTTTCAAACAGTGATATACGTCGTGATGAAGTCCAAAACAGTGATAAGATTTTTCAATCAAAAAAAAATCAGATTTTTTTGATTGAAATCGGATTTTTTTGATTTTTTGATATCATAAAATTTAAACAAACTTATAAGACATTTTCTGCTCAGAAAAATCAATTGACGAATCACACCTTGGTTTTTAATGAATGGGCTGATTGTTTCAAATTTATTTATTCATAATATAGTTTTATTTTAAATTTTCGTTTTTCACAATCCACAAGGATCAATGAAAATGGTACTTTTCGGTTATCTGGCCAAGACCATCGATGACACAGCAGCTCGAAGGTGGAGTGTTTGCGGATCATTGTTTGGTACAATCTGATTATTGTGGAAATCCTAAACATGCACTTTGAGTTATGATGACGAATCACTGGGTTAGGTGAGGCCTGCTGGCCTGGGGCAAAAGCTCAAGTCGATACTGACTAACCTAACCCAGTAGCTCATCTTCAAAAACAAAAAGTTCTTTCATATCATAATGATCGTGTACCAAACAGTGATTAATCAAACAATCAACCTTCCAGCTGCAGCCCATCGGTGTCTTTTGGCCAGATAACCGAAAAGTATTATGGAAATGTATGAATAAATACAATAATTGAAGGTCGTGGTGTAAAAGGGTGTTAAGTAACATTTTTACAATTTCGACGAAAACGCGTTTAAAAATTTGAACTTGCTTTGTTGTCTATGAGCTAGCTACTTCACACTTCTTGCACTTATATCTTTGCACATAGTGTTGTTTTGCTGAAAATTTTGCGTTGGGACGGTGAAATTGCACCTAACACATTCGAAACTGCTTTTAGGTCATTTGACAAAAATGTTACTTAACACCTTTTACCAGGCCCTTCAATTCAAGAACAATTAGCAACAAAGAATTTTTAATAGTACTGTAATTAGTGTAATATAATATAATATAATGTAATATAGTGATATATGTGTAGTATATTACTATAATTTTTGCTATAGTTTTTTGGTTTAAAACGTACGATAACAAGAACACATATGGTATAGTACACATATAATAATTCTCATGGACAAGGCTGAAATTTGCCGACTTACAGGTTATAAAATTTTGTATAATAGTAAAAAATCGTATAATAGCGAAATTTTCTCGCATATGACAAGCATCTTGCAGGAATTCTTTGATCATCACATATTGACAAAATCGCATGTGAAGAGATTGCATAAATTGAGGGACTTCCAGTATAGTTAATACTTTTTTTGTGATTTTATTTATGAGAACCATAACTTTATATGATAGTGTTGTATTGTACATTACATAACCCGATCATTGTTGCTTCTTTTCTTTTAGCCATATTACTAATGTTAATTCGTACTTTGAAATTTTATGTTTACTAACTGCGTTAAGTTTATGTAATATTATGAATTTTCCATAATGAATTTTTTGTTGTTTAACGATTATGAAATGAGTTTTGGTAAAAGGTTAAGCATTTCTGAATAATTATGATGGAACGCAGACGAGATGTGTTTTATTTATTAAGATGTTTCAACAAAACGGTGGTGTACTCGTTTATGATAATAATAATAATAGTTTGCTTTCATTATTTCCGAATTCTTTAAAAAAAATAATAATAATAATAATAATAATCTTTCAAGTTATTTTATTTAAAAAAAAAACAAAAACAAAAAATTCACATCTGCTTGTTTTTGTTGTTCCTCTGAAAACGGCTTACACCACATCATTGAACAAGCAAAACACTGTTTCTCTTAAATGCTAATGCACAAATTTTTTGAGGCATTTGTTTGGTTACGAGAGACAACACTCGGGTTTGTTGCAGCATTGTTTATTGATGTTGAGGGAGACAAGGAACACAACAGGGAAGAAAAGGGGAGAGTTATATCCCAAGTTGGGAGGCCTTGTACTACCCAAGGGCGAAATGGAAGAGAAGGTGCCTTTCTGGTGAGACTTGGCTTTTTTAACCCAAAAGGTTAACTGCAGGGGTTCTGTTTCAGTGAAAGCATTTCCCTGACCTTTATATTTTGACCCGTTGTAAAGCCACCCTTTCTTTTCCTGTTCTTTTGTAACCTGTTACTCTTCAAAAAAAAAAACCTCAGGAAGAAGACTGAAAGGTTTTGCGATACTAATGATTATTCGATGGAATTGTCCTATTTGTTTGTTTTGTTTTTTCTTTTGGTTTATTATACTTGATATTTTTAGTTCAAAAGTTCATTTTAACTACTGCCAAGCTTGATTAGTTCAAAGAGTTTAGCATATTTTTTGTTGTTGTTTTTGTATTGAGATGTGATAATTATAAGAAAACAATTGCTCTAATAAATCAACAGGATGTACTTAAGAAATCTCCCTAAAATTGATATCGAATTTTGATCTTCTCTCAAAGCGGTAGCAGTGTTTCGTGAAAGTTTTAACAGCTGTTTTCGTTTGTTTTTTTTTACGTTTTTCTTACAAAGTAAACATCATGAAGCTTCCGATTCGAACAGCAAACAAGGCTTAATTTCTCTCTCATCATTCTCGGCGGTAGTTTTGAAGTTCATTATACACCATCATCGATTGCTTTCTGGACCTAATAATGGAAGCCGATTTCATTAAATGCAGAATATTTGCATACGTGATTGCTGTTTCGAATATATCAACATACTGCTTCAATTTTTCCAACATTGAAAATAACCTACTCAATGTTTAATTTGGAATAGCTTAAATTCCTGGAACATTCCGCGGGTACTGAGGGGGTTCTAAATGTTAAGATTAAAACAAAGTCTAATTGGTCTTTATTATAATTCTTCTACAGGGTGCCCTCAGAACAACCCATGCAATTAATCGGGAATGTCAAACTCATTTTCAGGCTGCATGAACAGTTTGATTAATACCGTACCAATCAATAAGCAATTTTGCACCATGTCACTGGTTTTTAATTTTATAATATGTGAATATTTTTATTTTAAACTTAGTGTTTCATATACACGGTTTTGTTTATTTTCTATTTATATGCCAAGTGAATATCTACTAAGTTAGACAGGTTTCTAAAATGAAACCGTGAATTTTGGTGAACTAGAAGATTCAAACTAAACAATTTTCCAAACATGCACCTAATTTTCACAACGTTAGAAAAATCACTTTAAATAATTTGAGAAAAACTATGAGTTATTTGGAGTTACGCCGTTATTCCACTCAATCCAACTCCTCGGTTGCTTTTGAAACTTTCTCTACTGGATTACATAAGTTATATTTTGAGTAGGGTACTGTTAACTATTGTATAATTGGTGCTAGAGTTGTCATTTGTGTGGATTAAACGTCATTTTTCTTTTTAATTTCAGAAGCGAACTGATGTCAGCCAGCTCGTCAAATGTGCCTTAAGTCCCATCTACAATTCGAGTACCATATGCCAAGGAGAACTGGTGCGACAAGCTAGGGACGTACTAGTATGCTCTTACCACGGCAACCTGAGCAAGTTCAAAGATGAGTTTCTCTATCCAGCCGCTTCCCTGTTGGCCCGACTCAAGTTGGAGGAAAGGGTAAGTCTTCAATCAAAAGTTCCTCATTCACATTACGATGATGATAATGGTAATTTGGCGAATCAGAAATTACGTATTCTATAAATGAGTGAACTCCTTATGTGGGATGGAAAACTAGCTCAGAGGTAGTAACATCTTCCTAGAATTGATGAGTCCTTTTTTCCTTTTAATTTAATTTGATGAAGTATGAATGCAGAGTAGTATGGTTCAACAGCCGCCTTTCGCTCATTTGCAGTTAATCACACAGGTGGTTTATAGTCAGTTAAAAACCGAAATCTCTCGGAACTGTATTCTTCTTGAGCTCGTTTGGTTGGCAATTGACCTTCCACCTTCATTCAGCAAAAAACTCAGGGTCTTTCAATCAACAGAAGCCGTTAACTGTATAAAATAGGCGGGTTGATCTTGTGCTCCACATCATTCCTGCACCGATATCATAAACAAAATCCCAAACGTGGAGTGGTTTTAAGTGGAAAAAATGTCGCACAAAAAAGAAATTTGGAAACTGGCCATCTCGAGATTTATGCTCCCGCTACTACTATAAGTTACATTTGAAAAAAAAAAACAAAGAGCACCCAAGCCTATTATAAGTTCATTGAACTATTAAATGATTTAACATGAGATCATCCTAAGTGTGTTAAAAATGATTTTACAAAGTGAGGCCAGCATCTTGCATCATCAGTCTTCTGATTTGTTGGACATATTATTATTATTTTTTTTTTTTACACATGAACTGTGTGTGCAATTATTCACTTTTTTTTGTATTCTAAGTTTTCCTCACCACTATTTTCAAATGTTCACCACTGTAATTTATGTTACAAAAGTTGACACTCGACTGAAGCGACGACTTCCGCATTCAAACACTTGTCTATAATATATGCAAATTGCCAGGGTTGAGGAGATAAAATTAAGAAGAAAAATCAATTATTTTTTTTTACATTCACTCCCCTATGATATCATCAATCGAAATAATTATCAACTAAACAGAAATTTCAGCGTTGACTCAAGAAAAAGCAGATGATGCGTCGAAAAAACGCCAGAGTTCCCGCCAGTTTGTAATAGCCATGTCTGGAAGCAAGAATTTTCCCATTGAAATCAGAAATTCTCGGCCAAACCAGCTGAATGCTGATTTGTATTCATATATAGAATTTACATACAAGTATTACAAGATACAAAACCAACAGGATCACTTTTTTTTTAATATATAATCTGAATTGTGTGAAATGTGTGAACTTCAGTAATCCTTGTCGATGCAGATTTGCCCAACCAGTTTATTTTTCTCGGTTATAACACCTTTGTTCTACTATTTCAAAGCATTATATATCATAGGTTACGATCAAGAAACGTTGAATTTATGAAATATTTCGAGTGTTGAATGAATAACATTCAGGTTAATCCTGTTAAGCCAAGCAATAGTGGTTAATCTAGTTTAGGAAAATGCTTGTTCAAATGTAGTGGAACCATTTACACTGAATTCCTAGTGGTATATAGGCAGCTCTAATAGACACGTTTTTTTGTAAGGGTGTCAGGGTGTCCCTTAAGTTTGGACTCATAGATGAACATCACATACAATTACAAAATTTGTTCAAAGTGTTGTCCACCATTGTGTTGTATACACATTTGAAACTCCACTTCTGAAACACATTATGCTTATACATGTATTATGTCCAGTGTTACTTTTGTGCACCCCTGCTAAAATCGCATAATAACGAAGTTGTTTTTTTCCACTTATTACGAGAATCAGGAACGATTTCTGTAATTGTAATTTTTACGACCTAAAACAAAGTTTGTGCAAACCTCACATAAATCAAAATCACCATATTACCCAGAAATTAGCAAATCTACACTTATGTACTACTGCACAAAATCGTATATTAACAAACTCTCTCGCATAAAATGAGCATCTCCTTCATTCCATATTATCAAAGTCGCATATATGGAAATACTATCCATGTAAACATGGATATGTTTACATGTTTACATTCGTTATTATGCGATTTTAGCAGGGGTGCACAAAAGTAACACTGGACATAATACCGAGGTTATGTCACTTCATAGTAATTTCGATTTATGCGATTTTCATTGCAGCAATAGAAATTCTCGTATAATTGGAGAACCTCCTGCAAAAATTTGTGCTTTTCCTGAGTATAATATGCTCTCATCAGTCCTTTTATGGACACATTTTTAATAGTGTCAAACACCATACGTCCAAAAATGCTGCGACAAATATGTTTTAATACAAAGCAGAAGATACTAATTTTTTTCATCTCTCCCATTATTTAATCCAAGAAGAGAGAGAGAGGGCTTACAGCCAAAACTTGATTCCTGGAAACATAAGAAGGTGGACATAGAACCCTCTCTGCTTATTTATAGTGGCCATAGAACTCTTGTTTTGACCTTGGAAAGCTAATCTGGTATTCTCCGCTGGCAAGGTGCAGGTTTGGGAAGGAGTGTGTTACTTCGTTTTCTTTTCATAGGCAGTTATTCTTATTATCCAATAGAACAGGTAAGATGACATAAGTAAATGGTGCTTTGAAGAGTGTTAATAACCGATGCTCGGTAACTGCATCTTCTTCACCCACCCAACACGAGCTGCTTGTCATTTTTAGAACGTTAAACTTCTTCTTTCTTTCTTTGGCATGTTGGCATCATTGCCCTCGAGTGAAAGTTGTTTTCAGTACTGCAGTCACGATCACTTTTCTCATCCTGATCACCAAAAATTCCATCTTGAGCAGCACGATTTTTTGTTTTTGTAAAAGGGAAAAAAATATATACTTGTATATATTTCTCCTACCCGAGTAACAGTGTTTTTGAAAGTCTCGTTACTTTTTCAAGCAGAACAAGCAACTGTTCTAGAATGCACTTTCACAGGGTATATTTTTTCATTTTTATTACAGGGCAGATATACTAAGTTTTACACATACATGACACTGCAGAGTTGTGAATCACATATTACACAGTGTCTCCTTGAAGGCACTTCTATAGGACACTCTTGAGTGTTTGTAGATAGTAGTATGCTTCTTCTTTCACTAGAGTGTAGGGTGAATATACTAGGTGTAGCCTACATGTAATTGCGCATAATTTGAGGACTGAATCTTGTATTATGTGGTTTGTCTCGAGCACAGTTTTTCGTACAGTAGAGTAGGATAACTGATTCTGACTGTTGAAGATATCACCCAGTATGTTTAGAAAAATGAATGGTTAAGAATTTGTCTGGCGTCACATAAGCGAATATGCTGTTTGCTGGTTCAAGAATCTGGTTTTCTTTACAAAAATATTCACCCATGACACTTGGTACTTTTGCTTTTGTAAGAGGGCACTCCTAAACCGACAAAAACCTTACAAAAAGATTTTTGTAAGGTTTTGGCTGGATTGTTCGACAGACCCTTTTATTTTATCAAATTTAGTGTGTTCAGAATTGGAGTAAGCTTATAGATGAATAGATAATTTTTTGCAACAATTTGATTTCTTCGCAAAAAATTCATTCATGACACTTTGTACCTCTTGCCTACTTAAGAGGCCGCTCCCAGATTTTTGTGAAGTTTTGGCTGGATTGTTTTGACACAGATTGTTTCATAGGACATTTCTATTTTATCAAATTTATTTAGAAAAATAATGTGTTATGGATTGGAGTGTAGCATAAAAATGTACAAATTTTTGCAAGAATCGGACAAATAAATACATTCGTAACTCTTTGTACTCTTGCTTATATAAGAGGCCCCTCCCAGATTTTTTTTGAGGGTTTGGATGTATTGTTTGACACAGATTGTTCCTCAGGACCATATTTTATCAGTTTGTTTAGAAAACTAATGTATTGAGGATTGGACTGTAGCACATGAATGTACAAAATTTTTGCAAAAATCCGATTTCTTCACAAAAAATCCATTCATGACACTTTGTACTCTTGCTTTTGCAAGTGGCCACTCCCAGATTTTTTTGTGGAAAGTTGAGACGTGGCTCGATTGTTCGACACGACATTACCAAAAGGAAGTTAGGTATGTATGTAATGTTCTGAACTCTGGACATTGCACAATGATATAAAACATAACTTGTTCATGTATAATTCAGTACCAGCAGATTTCATCAAGACGGTTATTGACGGTTATTTAAGTTCTCAAAACATTCCGCTTTTTTTTTTGTCTTCAAATTTCTTATGCCCTGCTGGTATAAGAAAGGCAAAAATGTTCCACGTGGTTGAAATATAAGCTGCTTTATTCCTTTTTTTTGTGTATGTATGTGTGTGAATGTCTCCCCATACATGTCCCCTCCTTTTGGAGGCACGTTCTTCTTGTACCGCCAATTCAGAAGACATTGCTGCAGGAACATTGAATGAACGAGCTCTCGAGAGCCAAGAGAAAGTGCCGCCTCTAGTGAATGTGTTGGAAAGCACAACAAGAAGCGGAGATGAAAATAACTGGTTACATGCGCCAATAGTAGTGAATCATGTAGGAGTAGTTGTCGGTTCGGCTCGTACCTAGGAGAGGCCTCTTTTATTTTCTTCCTTCACCAGCCTTCTCTCCCTGTAATGTAATTTGAACCAATCCAGGTGTGCATGCCGTATGTGTGTGTGTGTCAGTCCTGAGCAGAGGAAGTTTGGTTTTACATATGCAACAACAACCGTTTAGCCCAAAAAGTTGAGAATAGTGGCCATTCCAGATTTTTCGCTCCAACTGTGTCAGGATTACGTGTGGATTACCGAAGTAAACCGATGATGATGATGATAATGATGAGATAGGTGAGTTGGCTGAAAGTTTTGACAGGTTCACCCCGTAGAGACCCGTGGGCGTAGTGAAAAGCGCCTGGAAAAAGTTTTTGGTCAATGCCCAGTCGTAATGTTGTCGTCGTCGTTAGTCTTGACAGTGCCAAAAACGTTGTCCTCGGAATCTTTCATGACACTGCCAACTTGGCCATGGACTTTGCGTAATGTCATTGAAACTTAACTGTACACACGCAAAGTGTTTTTGTTTTCATCTATTTTTTTTTGCTTCGTCCTTACGAATTCATAGTGTTCATCTCCTTGAGCTTAGTTTTGTCTTGTTGATAGGTCGAGTTTCATCTTTGTTTTGTTGTTGTTGTTTTAACACTTGAGGAGTATAAACAGAGAAAATTGTTGCTTATCTAATCACCAGTTTGGATTTTCAACACTCAAGGGTATCGTCATTATACATGCCTATATACCAATTTCCAATTCAAATTGTGATTGGTTGGTTTTTTAAACCAGATGTTTTTAGGTCTAATCATTCCAAGTATTGTTTCCAATGCACGATGAAATAGGCTCAACTATAGTTTTGCTTTAAAATTTTGCATTTTAAGGGGAATTTTTATGCAGTCATGTATAATCAATATCAAATTGTTTTAACAGCATTTTAAGATCCGTTACTATATAGAGTGACTAAATCAAATGTTAAATTTTGTTTGGTAAGCTTTGTAAACCAGATGCTTAGAGTTTATTATTCCAAGTGTTGCACCACGGACTTTGCACTCAACACTCAAAAGAATTAAGCCTAACTTTTGTTTTGATGCAGAATTTGGAGTTGATTTTCAACAAAGTTATATTCCTGTGTAGTCAATCTACAATTCAAATTTTGATTGGTTAATTTTTTTTATAAATCGGATGTTCAGGAACAATTATTCTTCTAGTACGATGATATCTCATTATAGTACCAATGTTTTAAGCAAAGATTGTGGACTAACTTTTGTCTTTAAACTTTTGCGTTGACTTCTACTACGGTACATTATTTGTATAATTAATTAGCAATTCAAAATTGTGATTGGTTAACTTTTCAAACGTGGTTTAACTATTGCAAGTATTACACCAAATATGCCAAGAACTTGGCTCCAACTTTTTGTTTTGCTTTTAAAGATTTGTTGCCTAACCGTTTTGATAACTCTTATATAAGTGACATTACTAAATCAATATAATGATTTGATTATTATTGTTTTTTTTTCTTTTCCTAAAGGTTGTTTTTTCTTCCATAATGGAGTATTATTTTTAAACAATGACCTTATATATATGTATGTCTATATATATAAAAAGTGGACTTGTTAGAGGATTAATTGTCAGATTATTTAATTGAAGGTTTCCTTTGCTTGTTTTGCTTTTTTTGTTTATTATGGGAGGCTGTTCTGAGCATTTTGTACATTGTTTTTTTTTGTTGTTGTTATTATTCTCCTTTTCATTTTAAGTGATTTTAATATGTTCTTATGAGGCAGCCATTGTGGTTGTTTGCTCCCAGTGAAATTATCATGGCGTGTTAAATGAGGCTACTTTGCAGCGTTGGAGAAGACGTTGAAAAAGGATACCGTGTACTAAATTCCTGTAGCTAAACCTACTGAATAAGTGAACAAGTCCAACATGAAATGTGAACAATTTAGATTTTAATGGACCGCGTGATCATTTTTATTTTTGCCGTGTCTATCATTATCAAATCAGTATCGTATATCTCCGAATGAGATATGTCCCAACAAGTTCAAAGATATCAAAAAAATTTCTGGACCAAAAAGTTGGACCATGTTTTGTATATGGAAAATAGATATCCTTCGATTCATTCTTTAATTATGTTGATGACAAAATTATTTGTCGTAGGCTTATTATAAGCGAGAAAATTATTTCGTATTATGTGATTTATTTCGTTGTTTATTTATTATATGTGTTTGAATGAAGTTTGAATGAACTTCAGTGAATGCTGAAGTTTTGTTACTCTATGGGAATTTCGAATCTATGCGATTTTTTTTGTGAGATGTATAGTAACTTTCGCATAAATCGAGAATCATATGTGTTTATACTGGTTGGGTTGGCTATTAATGATTGATGACATCACGTTATAGGGTAGTTTATTAGTCTTGATTGATTCAAACGGGTTGTGGGAGGGTGCAAAAACACAAAACGAATGAGTCAGCATGACTTATTATAATGGCAAAAAATGGTTTTTCATTCATGCTGAACAAATTTTGATTTTTCAAGTTTGCTTTTAACTTTCATGAGTTTTTTATGTGTTCGAAAAAATTAATGCATAATGATTTGGTGTGAATGAAATTTCAAAATGAAATTACTATTTTCATGTTGGCACAATTCCCTGTTTTATTGATAGATTAACAACATGGTATAATTAATTTTTAGTTAAGCTGATTATTATGTGTTTTATTGATAGATTAGCAGTGTGTCAGAGTTTCATGCTAAGATGAAATCGATGTGTTGACTTGTGAAATTTATAATTAACAATGTGTTTAGCATTCACATTGTTTTCTTGATAGGTTAGCAATATGTTCAGACTTTCATGCTGAGATAAAGTCGATATTATCGACTTTTAAAGTTTATAATCGATTTTTTTTCACCAGTGGTGTACCTCAGGGGTCTTCCATTGGCATGAATTAATCTGAAAGCAACGTTGTTTAATATTTATTTTTCTTTCGAATTTATAATGCAGCATTTTCATGTAGTATTCATCGTAGTTTTCGAATAATTGAATTTAAACTTTATTAGTTATAGCGGAAAAAACAAAACAAAAAAACTTTGAACCCCAAGTTAAGTTTCTTTTTCAAGAGGCAAAATATTTTATTCTTTTCCTTAACTTGGTATGACTCACGTTCTGCAATTTCCTTGGCTGCTGGTTGCGTATATATTTATTCCCCTGTTTTGGTAGTCCATGACTTACCAGAAGTTTTTCCCAGCCAGTCATTGAATTGCACAGTTTGGTGAGTCATTGTCTTTTCGATAGCATGTTGCATCAATTTGTTTTCATTAAGTTTTGACGACGTTGGAAGATTTCAGAAACCATAGTAAAATCTTTTTGCAACCGACTAGCAGACGTTCCTAATTCTTAGCCATTTGTAAAGTCTTTGCAGAAGAAGCCAAAAGAACTGCAACCGACTAGCAGACGTTCCTAATGAAAATTTAAGAAATGTAACTTCAACATCATTTAAAGATGAAATATGTACGCCAATAAGTCACTCGCGAACCACTTTTTGACGAAGACCACACTTTTAGTTAGCATGATTTATATATATTTTTTTGGTTATTAAAAAAAAGCATTTTTGCTCATGAATAACAACATTAATTAGTCGACCTTTTTTGTGGGGTTTTGCGGTGTTGGATTTCGCTTTAAATGCTAAAGGAGCGACTCGCTCTGCTTATGGACATTGTAGTAGAGTGATGATTACAATTCGAAAAAGATTAAAACGAGGAGGGGATGTTATTACCTGCCAAGAAATGGATAAATTAGCTCGAGTTGCTTGACATCATCATCATCATCACCACCACCATCATCATCATCATTTCACCCTATCCAGGCGTGGTTGGGGTCAGAATTTGCTTCCACCCAAACCTTGACCAGAAAGAGAACTTGCAAAGCATTTTTTCTTCGATTTCAATTTCGTCGTCTTCAGTCTTTTCCCATATGGTGAACAGTTTTCGATTTTTGACAGCATCAGGGTGATATATGTCGTTTCCATAACTCAAAACATTCATCTTGAATGCTGAACAATGATATGTTTGAATTTGGAACCCAAATTGAAATTGTAAATTTGTTGAAACACAAATTTTAAGAAATGTGAATGGTTTTTTTTTGGCGGGGAGGGGGCAAAACTGGGAGCATGGAATGTTTTACATTAATAATTTATATCGTAGTGAAAATATGGAGAACTCAATGTAGAATGGCTTGTTTTGAAGAAACTTGTTGAAAACGCGCTGCACTCAGTGAAAACAGCACGTTTTCAAGCCATGTAATGTAAACACGGATTGTTTTGAAGAAACTCATTGAAAATGTGCTGAAAATACTTTTATTGACGATTTAATTTATCTATATGCTTATTTTTTAAAATTATTATTTTAATATTGATTTGTTTAAATTCAATTTATTATTTTTATTAAACATATCAGTTAATTTTTGTTAAATAACTTTTAAAAATTATTTATTTTTACGTTAACTTTAATTATTTTAATAATTCTTATGATTTTCATATTATTTATTAGGCATTAGTTTTATTATTTTTAAATTTTTAAACTTTTGTTCAATTTTTAAAATTTTTTGAAATATTTTAATAAATTTTTTGCTCATAATTTTTTGTTTACATTATTATTTTATATGATATTTTTATTAATAAATTAAATTTTTTTTATATATTTTATATTAGTTTTAATTTTACCATTTTGTTTTATTAGTTTAACATTTTAACCGTTTTTATTTCATTTTTATGAGTCTCACATTTTATTTATATTTAATAACTTTATCAAATCATATACACGTATTACTTCATCGTTTTAACTGATTCCTTGGCTTAATGTTTATTTAATGTTTATTATATACATCCATTTTTTTTTCATGTCTGTTATCAATATAATACATTTTTTTTCCATGTAATTTCATTTCATCAAAAATTATTTCGTTTTTTAAAACACTTATTTAATGTCCCATATTTCAAAACCTACAGCTGTAATTCAACTGCAATTATACAATATCTCATATATAATTTTTTATCTTAGCATTAATAAATGCATAGGGGGAACTTTTAATACGCATTTAAACCACCATATGGTGCAATTACCATCACCATAATAAAGTGGCCAGCATTAAATCATTAATCGAGCTAAAAAACCATTAACACTCGACACATATGGACTTTGATTTATAACGAGTTTTCCTTTTCGTTAATTAATAAAAACTTCTAAGTATTTTGTTCAGTGCTATACTATTCTCCGTAGACCCTGAGAAATGGAGCAGCTTAACTATTAACATGTAAAGTTGTTTTAAAAAACAAATATTAAGGTCATATTGTACGATAAACAAGTCCTTGTATGTGAAAAATGTTTAAAATAGGACAGTAAGGGTTAAAAAGATTTTTCCCCCTCTCTGAAAAATATTTTTCCACAATTTATTGGATCGCAAGCTTGGAAGAAGTATAAAAGTCGTGGGATAGTTTATAACAAGATGGATGTCATCTTGTCCTCCACATTTCATTTCCTCGAATGTTTTATGTCAGTGATTGACCTAGAAGAATATTGTTATTGGAAGGAACATGAGAAACAGGATGTAGATTACTGCAGTCAATCATGCAAATGAATTAATTGTACGTACGTATATCCCATTATTTTTATATATGCATATAAAAAGTTGCATAAATTTTAAACGTTTCGACATGACATATAATATGCCTTCTGCCCCCAAGTTATTTTGTTTTTATGAGTTATGAAATTTTTTGATGTACATTATAGGGAAGTGTATAATATACAGTATAAACGTTTTTTTATAATATATTTTTTTTGAATTATAAAGCATATTTTAGAATGATAGATTACTATAGACGTGATATCACTATAGAGCAACAATGTTAATTCCTAAATTTATTGGTTGAAATTTTTGGTTTTTTTTTTATATGTAAGTACCCTATAGGGAAGTGGGTTATATACTGCATAAAAATTTAATTACATGTTTTTTTATTATAAAGAATATTTTAGAATAATACATTAGTATAGCTAGAACAACAATGTTCTAGCTAATAAATTCATAAACAATAAATTCATAAATTTATTGTTTTTTGATGTTTAGGTACACGACGATATGCTGTATAATTTTATTTTTTTGTAATAATTTTGATTCAAAATTATCTACAGTACTATAATGCTAATGTAAGTCTGTCTACGTATAGCTCATTTGCTTTGACCCACCCAATTGCATTACAGCGCGCGAAAATTCAAATTAAGTTCTCAAAATCTAAACGGTTTTCCAATGTTGTCACCATGAGGCCGGACGATTGACGGGCTTTTTAATAGTAAGGAATATTTTAGAACGAGATTAGTATAGAGCTTAATTCATAAATTTTTCATAAATTTATTGGTTGAAATTTTTTGTGTATAGGTATACACTACAGGAAAGTGTGCAATAAATTAACTATGCAAAACATCTGAAATCACTCCACTGCATAGTATCGATGATATGCAGAGAAGCTGTTGTAGCACCATCTTGCCTTATAATCACTGTCGCCTGTTCAATTTATCTTTCAGTTGAATAGTTGTAGATAAATCAAACGACACTAGATTCTGACTAAATTGACTATTGGTTACAACTTTCTAAATATGACTTGGTAGCTACGATTCATGGTTTTCAACAATTCAATTTTCTCGAAAATCAATTCAAGGTGAATGAAATTAGCACCTTCATATGCCAACAACTTTTGTCTGACACAATGGTTTGTTAAACTTTAGTTTTAGTAAAATTTTGGGCGGGGTTTAAGCAAAATATCGTTAACATAAATGGAATATTTTAATGTTGTTTATACGGTACCTAATCTAACCTAGTATTATGGGTGTAGATACCAGGTTAAGTTAGTTAGATAATACAACAACATTAAAATATTCCATTTATGTTAACGATATTTTACCGAAACTTTGCCTACCAACGTAAAATCAAAGTTTACCCATTTGTTTCTCACATTTTTTGTTTTCTTGATAAGTTGGAAGTGTCACGATAAATGAACCATCTTGTACAGTATAAATGTTTTTTTTTAATAATAAATTTTCAAATTACAAAGAATATCTTAGAATGATACATTAGTATAAAAGAGCAACATTGTCATGAATTATTTTTTTTCAACCAAACAGGTGATCTTTTTATGCTTAAGTACAGCTTAGAGAAATGTATATATTGTATACAAAATCGGTTTTCTGATACTTTTTTCCTGGAATTATAAAATGATATTTTAGAATGATGGATTAGTAGGAGAGAGATCCATGTTTACTTATTCATTAAATGTTGGCGATGACAGATGGTGTTTTTTTTCATCGACTAAATAGACGACCTCGAAATAGGGAAAAATGAAGATTCATCTGAAAGGTTTTCTATTGATAATACAAAACGTGGCAGCTGCAAAAATTGAAAGCAGATCAAATTTTTTTCTCTCCTGTTATACATGTCGAGGCAGGTGAAGACTTTTGGGTGTTGTTTTATTTTTTCATTTGGTTAGTTTGTCATAATTTTTTTTTGTCTAAAAAATCCATCCCATCATTTGTTTTTTTTTATTAGAAAATTAGTAGTTTGCACTTGTGCAGTATGACCTAATGATGGTACGAAAAAGAAGTGATTATTAGTTTTTAGATATATAAGGTTTGACAGTGACAAAAACCGATGGTCAAGTTCTGTTTGGTCGTAAAATTCTTTTGCAGCTGCTTTTCGTTGTATAAAATGCATGTGTTTGAACGAAATGGATTTTTAAATAGTGTCTAGGAAGTATTAAGTATTCCGGAAAACGGGTTTTTCGTGTTATGTGAGTACTGGTGGATGTTTTAATAGTTGTGCGTATGAATTGTTTATTGGTTTGTGTGGTTTGTGTTGATCTAGTGAGTTAATCGTTTGTAAATTGGCCAGAGACCTTGTGCCAATTTGGACACATCAGTAATTTTTAAGAATTGAAAGTTGATTACAATAGAAAGATAACTTTTCTTCCAGGAGGTTAAGACTCGAGACAGGATTCCCATGGTTTTTTAAGATTCTTGAACTCTTAAGGAATTGTACAGGGTGAACCACGATTTTCTATTTCGAATTGTTCGCAGGTTTAACTTTGCATGTGTACAAATATACTGAATAGATGAAAACCAATAGACTTTGTTTTCGTTTAAGGCTTGCTTCCTGTAGTCTGACATTTACAAGATGGGACTTGTCAATTTGTAAGAACTTACAAAGTAGCAGCTGTTGCAACAAATGGTGCTTCTGTTGATATTTCCACTTTGTATTTATGCAGGAGTACATATGAATATACTGTATAATGTTAGGTTGTTAATATATGAATTATTATTTGGTTTATTTTATTTATTTGTTTTGTGTGAATTATTTTATTGGTTTATAGTTTGACTAGTCAATAGTCCATCAAAACCGACGGGAAAGTTGCTTTTGTTTTCATTGCGCATTCATTGTTTTAACTCATGTTGCTTGGCAACGTTCGTTACGGTTATTCTTTTAATTAACCGTAACGAACGTTGCCCGAATATTGTTTTGCAATATTCGTTACTGTATCGACAGTGTCGTTACAGTTGGAATAGTGTCTCTGCGCTATCATAGCTGGTAAGGAGGAGAAAGGAAAGGAACACGCTGCAATTTTACTAGATAGATATGTGTTTTTAGAGAGTTGATTAGATAGAGTAACTGTTTTGCATCTTTTTTTAGAATGAAATACATGGGATATAAGTTTAGGAATAACTTTTTTTTGGGAGTAGAGCCATCTTTATACGTAGGCTACATCTTTAACCATCTTTGTAGATCTTAATGCGAAACGTACATTTACATGGTAAATTTTTCAAAACAAAGCAAATTTAGTTGAAATAGTTCAATTTCAAAAAATTTAATGAAATCGTGTAGATCTCAGTGCGAAATGCACATTTGAATGGTAAATTCTCTGCATTATTATATGTAATACACATAAGAATTTGGTGTAATACTTTATGTACCCTACAACTTCAACAGTGGTTGCTTAAAATACTGTTTTTTTGTGTTTGTTTATTGTATTTAAATGTTAATAATATTTAAAATCTTGTTTTATTTTCTCAAATTATACAGTTTTATCTGATTAGCTGTTCAACTAAACAATGGGAGTTAATCTACAAGACTCTCAGATTATATAACGCAGATTCAGGATGTTTCAAATTTAATAAAAAACAACAAAAAACAACAAAAAATCAAATATGCTCCATATAACCACAATCGTTTTATATCATTATGCATCATTAAAATGGTAATATTATAGCGTCAATCAGAAATTAAAAGTCATTTCCCATTCAACACATCATTTGCAATGGTAATTCTCGGTATCTTCCCAGCAGACGGGTATTGAATACCATTTCGTTTTGGTAGTATCATATTCGGTTCGTGTATGTACAGTATCTAAAGGGATGATTTCATTCATGCCCAGCTGTTCTATTTTTTTCTTCCTCTTCTTGGCTCTGTTGTTGTAGTTTCCTTCTCACTTCCCCTTGTCAGTCTCCAAAGACTAGTAGAAAGTGTCTTTTACTCTTGGTGAATGGATCAACCGAGGTCTTTCCCCAGCAGGTGGTCTGTATTTGATATTTTCGGTCTCCCCCTTGTAACCTTTTCACTATAAAACTTGAATGGGGCAAATGAACCTATCAGTACCCCCTCTTCTTTAGGTGCTAGGGAGTCCATGCTGTTGGGGGCGGGTTTTGAGGTTCTTTTGACTATTGATGTTCTAGATGGCATTTCCAATGGGTTTCGCTTGTACACCCAATGTCACTGTGGAGTGGACAGCCATGAGAATTGATTCAAACCATTTCAAGAAACTCAGTATTTACAAACCAATTATTATCAGTGTCTTACGGGTTGGTTATCTTATTCATCTTGGTTTTTAAAGTCTTTGTTTTTTGACTATTGATGTTCTAAATGGATTCCACTTTTGCACCCAATGTCACATGGGAAATAATGACCCAACCATTTCAAGAAACTCAATATTTACAAACCAATTAATATCAATGTCTTATGGGTTATCTCGTTCATCTATAGTTGAGTTTATTATATTTTGGTACGTGAAAGGGCAGATTTTTTTGAGTACAAGTTTGCCATGTTCATTTTTGCAACAAGGCAAGTGTCTATTATAGCTTAATACGAAGGCAAGTTCCTAGCTTAATATGCGAAATGAATTTCCTTTCTCTTGCTCTCAGGTGAAGAGATAAGGTGTGTTTTCAAGGTGAGTCAGATAGCTGGTGGTGAGTGCAAGTCGATTTAGGGAAAAGTCAATTCAGGTCAAACAACAAGTCAGCCATGATAGGCTTGTGTTGTTGGAAACCCTTTCGCTTTTTTTTTGTGTGTGTGTATATCTTTTCTTAGAAAGGCTAATTATACCAATTTTAACCAAATTTCAATCAATAACCAGTCCATCGTCTGTTATTTCTTTATATGCATATTATTTGTCAGCCATTTTGATTCTGCTATTATTTCTTTGATGGTTTCATTTTTTTGTTTTGTTTCTGGGTTTTGAGGAAATGCAGAATAACCAAGACGATACAGTACTTCTTTATACATGTGAATATAAGTCTGACAGTTGTCATTGCGTGCTGTGTGTACATGTATTTTAAGGTCAATTGCAGATATGGTAAATAAGTTTTAGTAAAAAAAAATTTGGGGGGGGAAATTCTGGTTGTTTTGTCAAGGAAAAAGTCATTTCTCAAGTAGCACTTTGCTAGTTGTTTATTTGAACACTACAGTTCTATTCGAAGTTCACAGGTGTTTTGTTGGTTTTCTGCTGCTGTTTGCTTTTTTCTCCAGCCATTACCCTCAAGGGCATTGAAATGGAAGAATTCACCCTTTTGCTGTATTAAATATTCATAAGTACTGCAAATCATGCACCGTTTTTTTCTCGTTTGGACATTGGGGATCACTGTTGTACAATTTGAACACTGTTGGAAATCGTGGCGGCGTTACTTCCACATTTAGTGTTTTATGACCATTGTGCTGCAAATGCTAAACAAAAGTGTACTTCACCAAAGAATAAAAAATAAAAATAAAAATTCACTCCCGGATCTATGTTGGGATCTTTGTTGTTTGCGCCAGCAAAATTTGTTTTGGGAAAATGAATGAGAAGATATAAAACATTTTTACTTCCATCACGCATTCATTTAATTTACTATCTCGTAGTTTATGTATGAATCAAGTAGAGATGAGCCATAAATGGAAGAATTATGTTTCCTTTTTTTTTTGTAGTTTATATTTTTTTTTCATGTGAATAATGCAGTTTGGTGATTGCTCAGGTTGTATTTTTTTGGTCTGGTTTCAATTTTGTATACAATTATGAAAAAAGTGGTTTCTTGTTCAGAAATCTCGGAAAAGGATCGCTTGTCGTACCAGAATGTGTATTGGTTGGAAATATAATAAAACGCAAGAAACGATAGAATTTGGTTCAATTTACATTTTGGTAACCCTAGAACTATGTTACACGTGGAATAGGACCATTGAACCATTCAATATTCTAGTAGTTCTTGAAATGTGTTTGACTACACTTGACTTAAGTTGGATTGCAATATGGACTCCATAGACAATTCGACAAATATGGCACTATACTGTATAATTATATAATACTTTACAAGCTTGCACTGAATTGTTGCTGCTGCATTTGATATGATATACAGTAGGTAGTAGCCTACTGTAGAAAACTAGCCGGTTGACTTATTTTCAGCAATTTCTCAATTTATCAACTTCTAGGTCGTTATATTCCTGATTTGGAATATAACGATCCAATAGGGATTTTGATGAAATTGCTAAATGACTAAAGTTCAAGTAAGGTTTAACTTGTATAAAGACTATTGCAAGACAAGAAACTGGCCCATTGGGCCTAGGTCATTGAGGTCAAGTTGAAGACTAGAAGTTTGACATTATTGTTTTCATGTCGTTTGGTTAGTTTAGCTTTCATCTGATTTTAATTTTGACTAATCGATGCAAGATTAAGTAAAAATCGAAATTTGCACTGTTTACATATTATGTGATTTAATTTTAAATATGAAATATATGATTTTTAACTTTTTTAAAAAAAAAGTTTTAGTGGTCTCAAGACACCAAAATAACATACAACTATATTTATACAGAAAGTCTTCAATTTATGCAAGTTCGCTAATACCCGATATGGGAAATTCTCTGAAATGCTGGTTATAATATATGAAAAAACTCCACTGTTATGCGATTTTGTGTAGTGGTGCACAAGTGACTGAATGCTGAAATTTTGCTAATCCTTGTAAATTTCGATATATGCGGTTTTCAATTTTTGGAAAGTTTGTATGGAGTCGTCATGGTTTGAAGCTTCTGCATAAACCGAGGACTTCCTATATATTACATATCACTTTTATTATTTTAAATAACAATAATATTCGCATGACTGAACTAACATGGTGTTAGATTAAATTACAAAAATTTGATACTGTTATGTTGTTTTTAGAATAGACTTGAGTGTTATTTAACGGAGCATTTTTGGTACTCGTGTAAACAACACTGAACACTATAACATGATTCTTAATGCTGAATAATGCATTACTTGTGGAAGGATCATTTTATAGCTCGATACAGTAGACAACATAAGGTTACGTGACAGCTTCAAAACTAAGGTCTGGCTAGAGTTTTAACTTCTGATACCATCTTCATCTTGGAACATCACATCCTTGAGAAGTTTAAATTATTAAAGTTGCATCTAAATAACAAATTGAGACGACAACACAATGCAATGAGCAAGATGTGCATTTACACCAAGGACTTTCTCATTCTTGAGCTAAAATTAGTAAGAAAGTAAGAAAGTAAGAAAGTAAAATTAGTAAGAAAGTAAAATTCTTTGCTTTCTTAGAACCAGAGACTGTTTTTTTTGTGGCTTTGGGGTATGTCTGAATGGTCGTTTGAACGAGACTTTTCCGCCAAGGGTGGTATTTTTAAACGAGTCGATCGATTTGTACAGATTTAAATGGTATCTTTATATGGATGTAACACCTTTTATCATTATTATTTTTTTTTTAAAATTGTTATTTTGTTTTTCTCGTTATAGAAAAATGCTTTGGGCAGTTCATATCTAGATCAAGATGGGTGGCCTCTTGTTATCCATAACAGTCATATCACAGTTCATTTGGGGGAAGTTGATGCAAGGCTGAAGGTGGGCGATTTCTACTTGTGCATTTGCAAAGGAGTTGCCACCACCAATTCTACCACCATCAACAACAACAACACTGTGCAGTTGAAGTTGAAGTATCGATGTTCTAGTCTCAATATTCAAGAGTATGTGATCGCCGAAAACGAATTCGGTTCCATTTTCACAATGGATTGGCACCAATCGCTGAATTTGGAGTCGCAGTCGGACGAACAGTTGACTTCGCTGTTGGAGCACATGCTCGTGGCAGTGGAAAAAGGAATAGACCGAATTAAGTGGGAAGCTGTGGCGCGTCCTCATTCTTGTATTCATCACACATCGCTCGTGGATGTATCCGATTTGGGAAGCAAGGATAAACTCTGTTCGTCTTCGTCTTGTACGTCGGACAGTGACAATCCGAGTACTCAACCGGTTAGCGGTGACAGAAGACATTCGTGTCCCGACGAACAACTCAAGAACGTGCCAACTGCCCTAAAAGGTTCGGCAAGGGACGCAAGTCATTCATACCGACGTGTCAGCGATGATGAACGTCGTGTCTTGAGCAGAAAGACAGTTTTCTCCTTATTGGGCAACGATTCGACTCGCAACAATGGCAGCAGTTTGGACGAGTTGAAAAGCAAACTGAACTATGGTATAAGCATTAAGGATTCTAGTGCGCAGACCAGTCCTGTGGAAGAGACTAAAGACACTTTCGACGAGGCCAAACGTTCTCAGGAAACGATAACAAAATCGACAACACCACCATCTAGTAAAGATCATGTGCTACAACGAAATGCCAGTAGTGGTGACGAAAAGGAAACTTCAACCGTCGAAAATTCATCCCAGTCGAGTTCGAAGACCAACGATCCCGGTGACAACGATGGTAAGTTTGTTTTGGATATTTTGTTAATGTTGAAATTTTTATGTTGAAGATTGGAGTTGTAGAAGTTTAAAAAGTTCGGTTTCAGCCATTGTGTGACAGTTTGAAATCATTTTGACGGCAAATTCCTTGAGATTGGGCGAATCCAGTGTTGTTGGGTTTCACTTATCTTGATTTCATGGGCTACTTCACCTACGCATGGCCTTCAGTGTGATCTGGTCTTGATATAGTCATTATATTTATTTATTTATTTATTTATTTATTTATGGGTGTATGTATATTACCGCCAGGGCTGTAGCCAGGGGGAGGGCCCAGGGAGTTCTGACTCTCTTCAAAATCTTTTCTGGACACAGAAAAGATTTCATGTTCATGTTCATTATAAGATGTTCATGTCTTTAAAAATGGGTTTTCTTCAATTTCCATGATTTTTAGCGTCTCCCCTCCCGAAATTGTCTGTGTCCTTCTCCCTGAAAAAAAATGTCTGGCTACAGGACTGTCATTAACAATGTGTAGAATCCAATGCCTCTTTTGGCAAAGTATAAAATAACATTTTGTACTATACCTTATAGAACAGTTTAGGTTAGTTAGCATATTCTCTAAAAAAAAACAAAAAACGACCAATTTAAATCTAAATTTAGGCTTAAATTTTGAACTTAACTTAAATTCTTGCCTAACCTAACTATTCCAATGCTAATTTCACACATTGATGTAAACAGGCTTGGCATTCTATTCTATACAATTCTTGGGTTCTGTACATTGATGGTAAGATATAATATACAGTATAATGAAGTGTATACAATAGTGAAATCGTATTAATCGAGGACTTCCTGTAATTATACTTACTATCTCTATTGATTATATTAGGCCTGTATACTGTGTCTACTAATTATAGTACAGTATATACTATTTCTACTAATTATACTGCAGCATAGATATAAGTGGAAGCATATGTTTTCTACTACTTGAAATTGAATAGACCCATTGTGCTCATGTTATTTACATCGTAGCCTACCTTGTCAACTGTCAAGATTGTCCAACTGATTAGACTTAGTTGCATCCTGTATAGTTCGCATAACATTATATACATAGGCGTTGCTGCACTATTAGCTTTGCATGTGTATTTTGGAGGTTATTTTCAGATTTGTTTCAATTTTTATATTTTAATGGCATCTCATTTTATTGTTTTCTTTGTGTACTTTTTTTCTCTTTGGTTAACACGTTTCTTTTTTGTGTTTGTGTGCAAAAAATGCTGTACTTAATTTCATATAAAAGCAAGATGGTTATCTTTCAATTATCTGACACACCAGTAAACATAACTATAGTAAACTAGGATTACGGTTTAATGCGAGATAGTTGAGCCCAACAAACAAGCATTTTTATTATTCAATTTTATTTACGATTTTTAATAATAGTTGTGTTGCTGAAATGATCAATTCCTGGTGAAGCTAGATATAAACTATTAAAAGTTACGATTGGTTTGGTTGGCGTAGGAATGTTGCCTTCGCCGCCAAAAGTTCACGGTTGCACATTTTGGTGTGACAGCTAATGATTTCGAGTTGGTTTTTAATAACACTTTTATAATAATTAGCGGAAGTTGAAATTGGTTGTTTTTCTTCCTGGTTAAATTTTAGGATTTGAGTTCAAAATTTGATCACGTAACATGCTGCTGACTCAGTTTTTTGTTGTACTATAAAAAATAATAATAATTTAATGGAAATAGAATTATAAGGCAATTCTTAAATTATAACATGGGAAAATGAACGATAATAATTTAATGAAGATAACGTTTTTAAAAGATAATTTCAGTGGAAACTCAAAAAAGGATATGTATGAAATGACAACTGGAGAATAGGTTTTATGTCACTCCGGGGTAGCCCAAAAAAACAAAAAAACGTTGTAGTGTAAGTTGTATGCCTGATAAGGCAGAGAAAGTCAGTTACCAAGATTTTTGATGGCATCAGTTGTTGGACAATGTTTTTCAACTCTGGTGACTCATGCCACACACTAAGTGAACCTAAAGACATTGGGATGCCCTTGGATGGTTCCTTCTGCTTTATTATGTCTAATTCTTCTGTCGGAATTGAGTCACAGACACGCCAGTTTGTAAATGGTGTTACTCACTCATCTTGTTATTAGGATGTCTGAGCAAGGCCATTGATACAAACTATTTTTAAAGTTTGTGTTTACACAGTTTGTCTCCTGATAGCTTTTAGGTCCAATAACATTGTCTTTAGGACTCTTTTGGATTTGGACTTGACATACCATTCGGACTTGAAATGCCGATTTGGAGCTTTGTATGAATGAAAGATGCTTATGCAGACATTCCAAGAATCTGGTATCAGAATGTCTCTCTATTGCTGGTTTTAGATGGGGGAGAATCTTATCAAACGTACTTTCTGGAAAGCATTAGTGTGCTAATGATACTACATCAGACTTCCAAGAACGGTTTTCAATACAAACTGTTTTTATTATAAAGTTTGTGTTTATACAGTATTGTCTTGATAGCTTTTTTAGTTCAGTAATAGTACTGTCTTTATGCTTTGACTTGTTTGGACTTGAAATATGACCTCAGAACTTTGTATAAATGAAAGACTACTGAGACTCTACTGCATCTATGCAGACATTTGAAAAATGTGTTATCGGAATGTCTATTGCTGGCTTTAGATGATGTGCTGAAGTTGTTAATCTTATCAATGTACCTTCTGGAAGGCATTATTGTGCTAATGATACTGTATCAGATTTCAAGAATAGTCTTCCTAAAACTGATGAATATCACGTGTCCTTAAAAAATGGCTGCATACTGTATAAGCATGGAGGTAGTAAGTTAAAGCATTTATTTATATTCATTGTTCTTACAGACATACAAGAATTACAAGACATTAAAACAGATATACAAGTATTTTGTTTGGAGTAAGCTTAGCCTACCATAGTCCTAGTCCCAGTTTTAATGAGTTCTGTCTGACTGTTATTTGACTGTTATTAAACATAATTAGTTGTGATTGGAGTTAATGTACTATTTACGATGGTATGGTTAATTTTCAACGATAATCCAATCATTTTTTTTTTGTATTTGAGAAAAGAATAAATAAACTACAAGTAAAAATCTGTGACTTGATTAACCAATATTTAACATAGAATCTAGTCACAAATTTTTATTTGTATAATGTGTAACCCCTTGTTTTATATTGAACTTTAGTCTTCTTAACTGTGATACTTTAGTAATTGTGGTTGTTGGTACTTTGATAACTGTAGTACTTTGGTAATTGTGGTTGTTGGTACTTTGATAACTGTAGAACTTTGGTAATTGTGATACTTCTGGTACTTGTAGAACATAACCCTGTGACTAACAAAGAACTATTATAAAATTGCTGTAAACAATTTTTAGAGCAATTTGTTTTTCAATTTGAGAAGATTTGCTCATTCATTGGCATAGTTCAGATTTTGAAAACTCTTTTCAAATAAATGAAACCGCTTTTGTATATCACGTCACGCACTTGAGCAAAGATTCTGTGCACCAATGCCAAAAATTGAAGTTTGCAAACTACAAATTTTAGCAATTACATGGACTAATGATAATCTAAAAGTATGCTGGAATGCATACATAGAGACACATATAATGTCAATAAACCATATATTGCAAAATAACTAATATCACAGAATGGGTATAGACAAGCAATCTAAACTTGTTCTTTACATTAGTTTATTGGTAAAGTCATTAAGTAAACTTATTTAAACAACTGGTAAGTTGGTAAATCTGGTTGTTGAATGTTGTGTTTTGGTTGCAGTATTTACTTTACTTTAGATGGTTATTAATACTGACTAAAAATTTGAAATATTTTTATTTATGTTTAGTGTCTTCGATTCGAAGTGGTGACGAATATCGAGAAAACTGCCTAGTTCATCCCAGTTGTATCCGAGATATTTCACCAGAGTTACTCAATCAGAAAATTGCAGTTTTACCAGGTAAATAAGCTTTTATACGACATTTCTAATTGTTTCTGCTTTAATTGCGAAGATTAGAAATTACTAAAGATGATGATTGAAGTGACCTTGCTGTTGTTCTTATTTACGTCATCTTTATTTTGATACACACACCCATAAACATAATAAAATTTAATTGTTTATGTTTCCAAAATTTGTTTGAACTCAAAATTTGTTTAAAAAAAATTATTGGTCAACAGGTTGTAGGGATATTTGCGGTCGGTCGCTTGTTGTAGTGAACTGCAACACCTTCGAGAAATCATCGTGTACAAGTTCTGCTCAAATAGCCCAGCTACTACTTTACTATCACGCAACTTTAAGGTACGGATATCTAGACTTGTTCACAACTGTCATAGAATTTAAGTTTTCTAAAAAATTCAATGGATTTATTATTGTTTCGCATATTTTTAGGAAAGAAATCTCGAGGAAAGGTTTTTGTCTATTAGTGGATGTTAGAAATTCTACACAGGATTGTCTACATTTATTACATGAAATTATTAGCACGGCGGAGGTAAATTTTCAACTCTTTGTATCTCAAAAACGACCCAGTGAATAGTGATACATAGTAAATAGTGTGCTTATCTAACATGCTATTTACTATGTACCATCATTTGTTAGGAAAATTTTTATAATTAAATTTTATAATTTTTAATTAAATAAAATAGCAACCCCCTTGTTTAGCACTGCTAAATTGTTTCCTGAAAACTTCGGCACTAACCCAACAAAGGTGTCAATCGAAACTGGATTTGACATAAAAATGAACAAAAATTTAATTAATTTGCTCCTTTGGTTCCAGATATCTGGACATCAAAGTCAAGTATAAAGTGATAAAAAGAAACAAAAAGTTTAAATAGTTGACAGTATTTATTAACTACTATACATTATCAAGCATATTGAGAAAAAAAATGAAATATGTACGTTCCTTATTTTTAAGTTTTGAAAATGAATGAGACACGTTCCGAATTTGTTCCATTTTTTATGGAAAACAGGTATTTTGATAAAAATTAGGTTTTGTTTTGAACAATATTTTAGGGGTCTGAAAAATAGCGTGTTAATGCTAACTATGTATCAAACTAATCTTTCAAACTATGGAAGCAGTCTCTCTCTAAACGTTATACTTAAAATGGACCAAATTTTGGGAATGTTACTTTTTTAAATATTAGAACGAAATAGGCTGGTGTTCCTATTTCAAAATAAAACTTTTATTTTTACAACTTCCTATGTGTTTCCAACCAACGTTTCCAACTATGGTAGCGACCTCCAAATTTCATCTGAAATTCACCAAATGTTAGGAATAGAACTTTTTTAATGGCAGTGGTTTAGGGTGTTCAAAACCCCTTCCAGAACATGTTTAGTTTATTGACGTGTTTAATGCTGTTTGGATGTTTTCATGGGAAAAAATGGCAAAAACGACTAAATTGTGTATTTTTTTGGTGGTCTAAACACTCATTTGGAGCTTGATTTGCCACGTAAACAGCAATGTTTAGGCATATTCATCATGAAATTAAAATATAAAATTATCATAAAATTTTCTTTTTCCCAAATATAACGACCATCCTAATATGTGAAATACGTATTTCATTTATTGATTTTTATTTTTCTTTAGGATAATATATCGGGTATCGTTGGTTTAGTCTTAATATGGAAAAACGGAAATGCGAGACCTGATTTTTCTTCAAAACAGTATAATGGAAATTTAGTCAAGGTGCACTATGATTTTCGATATATTTTTTGTTTGTTTGATATATTTCTTGCAACTATATGTATGATTAATATATTTTTCTTCTTCTGATATCAGTTTGAAACTTTAACCAGTTTCACAAGCCTGATTAGATTCTTGAAAGCCGATCAACTACTAGCCGAATTGGGTGGTTCGTACGAGTTTGATTTTCTCAGATGGCAGGAATTTAGGAAGGTACAAAAAATTATACTGTATATTTTTTTACAGTTAACATACAAGGTGTTCCTAAAAAAATGTAGTAAAAATTTAACCACAGATGGTACGCATCTAAACAAAGCAAAAAAGTCCATATATATATATATACATGAGTTTGGAAATATTTCCTTTCCAAGTTATGTAAGTAGGCTTACATAATCGCTGTAGTGAGTATGCATTTCTGGACCCATGTATATATGGACTTTTTTGCTTTGTTTTCGTGCCTGGAATCTGTGGTCAAAATTTGAGTAGACCTTTTAGGAGCACTCTGTACTGTATGACAATACTCATCGATTCATTTGATTTATGTCACTCGTAGAAATTTGAACCATTCGTTGAAGAATGTCGAAGCTGCGGTAGGAAACTAGTGACCGTGATGCACAGTTTGAAGAGTTCTCGTCTACCTCCGACGTCCAGTCTCACGATGCAAATCATCGACGAGCACAAGCAGAAAGTGATGCAAATTTTGGAAAATCCTAACTTGATACGGTTGCAACAGAGCGGAAACAAAACGCTGAGTGAATTGGAAGATCTTCAGTCAATGCAGCTGCATAATCCTGATCTCAGGTTAGTTGCATTTTTTTTTGTATACAGGGTGTTCCTGAAAGGTTTAGTCAGATTTTAACCCCAGATGCTATGCATCAAAACAAAGCAAACAACCATATAAACATGGGTCCGGAAATTTTGCCCTTCTGAGATAACACTGGATGAAGTTTTGTATTTTCTTAGACCTGTTGTCTTTACTTAGGTATGCAAATGAGTATGCATTTTCAGACCCATGTTTATATGGACTTTTTTTGCTTTGTTTTGATGCATGGCGTTAAAAATTTGACTAGGCGTTTCATGAATACGCTGGAGATTTGAATTGGTTTATATACTCGAATCGATAATAAATAAAAATTATAATTTAGAGATGCCATGGAACGTGCTAGGATGTTGTTTAAGGAATTGAATCGTGCGACTCTAAAACTGAGTCGATTGTCGGAACGGCGTTTGTCCAAGCTGGAGCAAGGCTTGCAACTACGAGCGTTTGAAGAAGATTCTAGTCAGGTACGACACCTTCTTTATTCACCTGTGAAATTTGCATAGTTTTGTTTTTGTTTATAATATAATTTTATTTTAAATTATGGTAGAATGGAAATAAAGTGAGTATTATGGCTTGATTTTCAATTTTTTTTGTGTTTTTTGTTATTAATTGAAAGTTTGGTTTGTTTGTATCGAATATTGAAATGTGCAAGGTAGATGTAGATTCATGCAAAAGTTGCATGAATGCATATTTTGCATGAATTGAAAATGGATTGAAATTAAAAAGAAAAGACTTGTGTGCCATTTCACAAAAATTTTACAGTAACAAAATATCTTATTTACTATAAATCAAGCATGAATGGAAAGATTTCGGTCGCCACTCAATAGTGAAACCACAAGTTGTTGCATAAATTAAAGATCTCCACGTACTTTTAATAATTTGACGAGATATTTTTATTCATTGTCGAGTTGTAAAGTTTTTTTTTCTAATTAATGTTGATCAATTTTCATACACAGCCTTTGAATAATTAATAATTTTATTAATGAATTTAATTTCTAATTAGGTTTTAACATGGCTCTGTAAAAACGGAGAAGACACGTTGAGAAAGCATCGATCGACTGCTGATAATTTAACAGGAATACGGAACCAAGAACGGGATTTTGAAAAATTTTACTTTCTTGCCATGGTAAATCTGCTTTTTATTAGCTTCTTGTGAGTGACTTTGTGAGTGAGCGAGCTGGGAATTGAACATATGGTGGCATCCAAAAACGTTTATGATAATATACGGTCCAATGGACCAAAAATTGCATAAAGTGAGAACCTCATAAATTGAAAACCACATAAAGTCCAATGTAACAAAAAGTTTCATAAATCGAATCAAAATTGCAGAAATTGGAATTACTGGAAACTCGCATAAATTAAAAATCACGTCAATCAAAAATCGCATTAATCTAGATTCGAATAAATCGAAATTCGCATAAATTGAAACTTGCAGAAATCGAAAACGGAATAACTCATAAATCGATCAAATCTAAATTCGCATAAAGAGACACTACATATAAAGCGTATTCTTAAAAAAAAAGCATTTTAATGTACTTGTTTATTAATGAAAATATTTTATATAAAAATGTATAAATATATTTTTAATATATTTATTTTTATCAAATTGAATCATGTTGACTTTTTTTTTTGCTGCAAAAGTTATGAATTTGTGTTTCACTCACTACTCTAAAGTAGGTGAATCTAGCTAATAATTAAAAATATTATTGTTAATTAAAATAAACCAATCAGCTTCCTTTTAATTAATTTCACCAAATAATAATAAATGGTTATAGTGGGTAGGTAGTTTGTTTATGGGCTTCACTCACTAATTTAAGTAGATAAAACTAGTTATTGAAAATTATAGTTATGTAGTATAGATACATATAATTGATGGTTAAAGTTGATTAGTTAGTTTTAGTTTTACTTGAAGTCTACAATAATTTTCTATTACAACGTACATCGGGTTTCAATTGAGGATTTCTCATCTCGTATTTAATTGTAGCGCAACATAGAAAAAGGACACGATCTTCTGGAAGAAGCAACTGTCCTAAATCAAACTAATGTCAACGATTCACTTGGTGTGAACGATTTGTCGGTGGCGCTGAAACATCATCTGTTTGGGTTTTCCGAACGTCTCGAAGAAGTTCGAGAACAACTCGAGGACACCTCACGATGCTACCAGATGCTTGACAAAGTGAGTTTATAAACATTAAAAGTTTTGTTTCTGTTTCGATTCGTGTTTTTCAAAGTGTTGATCTTATTGTATAATTATTTTTTTTTTCCGGAAATTCTTGTCTAGGCATACGAATGGGCATTAGATTCCATGAAATTTGTGTCGAGAATTAAAATGGAGCAAGACATGACTGCTCATGTGCTGGACCAGTACATGACCAATCTTCACACTTATTTAAAAAACAACCCTCCATTGTGCGAAGACATCTTTTCGGAAATGATCACGATTGCGACAAAGCTGAAACACGAAAAATTGCTAGAACAATGCAAAGTATGCATCTATTTTTTATTTTTGATTGTCAAACACTTGATTTTTGAATGTCCACCATGAGATGTCAACATTTTTTAATCAAAAAACTTTTCAGTCACACAGAGTTTGAAGATAAATACCTATTACATAACCATAACTAAATATGAACATGATAATAAACTTATTGAAGTTTCGTAAAAAACACGACTTCCGTGCACCTTCACATGATCACCTTTGGTGGCACAAAAAATATCTATAGGGGGTAGTCTAAAAAACTCACACCATGCATTTCTGCAACATTCCCTTATATGACCTGCATATCACCACACAACCAGTGCTTGGTTGCTCGGTCACCATTTTTGGAAAATGACTGACTGTAGCGCCACTGTGGCTCTAATATGCATTACAAAATTCTCACTTTTTGAGTTTCTACTTTTGTTCTACTAAGCATCACATTAGTATAGCATGATATGAAAAATAATGGGACTTTCCAAATGTTGACATCCTGTGCATCAAATTTTTTTGCTTTAACATTAATAATTTTCACCAACTTTTGTGTAAAATGGTTATTTCCAGGTGGCCCAAGCTCGTTGTCAAGAAACATCCGATTTGATCCAAACTCGCCAGTCCACGCTACGGAAAGCTCGTCTCCAAATGAATTCCAGCAACATTCCACAGTCTAGCGACGGAACGACCAACGGCGATAGCGGTTTGGAGTCGAGTTCCAGCTCGTCGTGGACCAGTGCAGCTTCGAATCTCATCTTTCCTTTCACTCGACGTCGATCGATTGCTGCCATGCCAACACACGGCTACTCTTTACCGACCGGCTACGTTTCGCAAGGATACTCGTCGTTTTTTCGAGAAACGTACCAGTTGGATTCGTACATTTCTGAGCGAGAGGAAAACACGAACGGCGGCGGCAGCAACAACAGCATAACGGATTTGTCTTGTCACGACAATTCATCGACGCATAAAAAAACACTCTCCGACACCTCTTCGGTCGAATCCAACGACAACGTGGCTTCGAACGCTTCAGCAACCGATGCAGCCAATGTGGGTTCGAACGGCAGTGCGCTACCGCCGGTACATCACCACCATTCTAAACCTCACAAAAAATACATGCGGAGAAGTCAGACGTGGCAACTCGACCTGGATCCTTGGCAAAAATCTACCGATTCGTCATTAGAAACTATTTATCAAATGCACAAGGATTTTGAAAAAGGAAGTTTAGAGAGCATTAACACGTTAGTGTTTTTTTTTTTGGTTTACTTTTGCATAAAAGCCTCATAACACTTGTGATTTTTGGTGTAGCAAGTGAAACAAACGGTGGACGACTGACGACGCTGGCTTTTTTGCCGACCAGTTTTCATTGGTTGATCAAGAAGCTGACATCAGTTGTACACCAATTGGTCCACTTGACACACTAAAAATTGTGTGTTAGGCTGTTGGGATACCTTTATAAATGTTACTGGCAATATATATAGAATTCAGGCGTTCTATAAATCGATTAGTATCTTTTGGCAATGTATGAAATGACACTCACAATATATATATAGAATTCAGGCATAAAACGCCTGAAATGTGACCTATGTAGGTTAGTTTACAACATTCTTTGCAATGAAACATTTTAATTCAAGCATAAGCCTACATTTAACCCTAATCTAAATATCTTGCTTAACGTAGTTTTTTAACAATGTTAATTTTGCACTTTGTCTCGCAGTCTACAATAGGCTAGGATTTATTTTATTGATTTTAGTTTGTTCAAACATTTTTTGTTTGGAATGAAACATTTTAGTCCAAGTATAAGCCTTAATTTAACCCAAGCCTGAATTCTTGCTTAACGTAACGCTGATTTCATACATTGCTTACACCAGGTTATGTTTTATAGAATTCCTGGATTCTGTACACTGGTAGCATACACATTAATTGAATTTTTGCTCATTTCATTTTTATTTCATTTTTATTTTGTTTTGTTTATTTTATATATTTTTTTTTGTTGAATTTTCGTTGAATTTCTAGAACTCTCGGAATTGAAGACAAATCTCAGGATGAACCGATCCGTTTGAGCAGCAAAAAGCCTATACCTGTCAATACTCATTTGCACAGCCAAACTCCTGATGTTCGATCGCTTGCCTCACTGCGGGAAAGTGAAGGGTCTCTCTCCGACGTGGAAATTAAGCAGAAAAGGTGTGTTTCGCTTAATTTTTAGTCCTATCTGCTTAATTTGAATAATCGTTTGCTTAATCAGTTGTTCCTAGCATTTTTACTGTTTTTAAATGTGGTACAGCGCTTCAGTTATTACATGTTTAAATAATAATGTTTTCATCTGCAGGACGCTAATGTTGATTATGAGCGAGATGATTCAGACAGAGCGAGATTACGTGAAATCGCTGGAGTATGTAATAGAGGTGTGTAGGCGTTGTAGAGTCGGTAGATTTCAGTGTTCGAATTTCAACGTGGCGTAATGTTGACTTTTTGAAATGATGAATCGTTTTTTTTTCTCTACAGAATTATATTCCTGATTTGTTACGTGAGGACATTCCACAGGCCCTGCGAGGGAAACGCAATGTCATTTTTGGAAATATCGAAAAGATCTATGAATTCCATAATCTTTACTTTCTACGAGAGCTGGAAAAATGTGAACGGACACCGTTTCGAGTTGGACAGTGCTTCATTAATTTTGTAAGTCGACTGATCTCAAGTTATACTGTTTTTATTTTTACAAATGCTGGGTTTTTAAAAATTTTTGTGTTGTTTATTTAGGAAAAACAATTTTATTTGTATGCATTGTATAACAAAAACAAGCCTAAATCGGACGATTTGATGCTGGAATATGGTTCGACGTTTTTCAAGGTTTGTTAGATTTTCAGTTTGAGTCTGTGTCATTGGAATTGTGTGCAAGGCAGTATAAAGTTTGAAATAGATCAAAGTAGATTGTTTTCTTTTTGGATGTAATGTTGTAATTCGTCCGTTTGCTGTTTTCAGAGCAAGCAGCTTCAGCTTGGGGACAAAATGGACTTGAGTAGCTATCTGCTGAAACCGGTGCAACGAATGGGGAAGTACGCTCTTCTTCTCAAGCAGTTGCTCAAGGAATGTTCGGAAAAACACAACGAATACGCTGATCTTAAATCAGCCGAAGACATGGTGAGGTTTCAGCTACGCCATGGGAACGATCTTCTGGCAATGGATTGCATCAAAGAATGCGATGTAAGTACAGTAAATATAGGGTGTCTACCACAAGATGTCAACATTTGGAAAGTCCACGGTATACAAGTGTGATACTTGTCGGAATGGATGCAGAAACAGTTTGTGGGATTTTGTAGTGCGTGTCAAAGCCACAGTGGCGCTGCAGTCAGTCACTGTCTAAAATGGTGGCTCCAAGCTACCGAGCACAGTTTGTTTGGTGGGATACAGAAATGAACGCAGGTCACATTGTGTCAGGTAGACAACCGCCTAGACATTCTTTGTACCACCAAAGGAATCCATGTGAAGATGTACCCGAAACCATTTTTGAAACGCCATTTATGAAACTCCAATAGGTTCACCATCATTTCCATATTTAGTTATGGTTTTTTACATGTTTGTCTTCAAGCTGTATGTGATTAAGATGTTGATATCTCTCTTGGTGGTCACCCTGTACTTTTTGAATTAATGACATTGTGCGGAGGAGAAAATTCATATCATTTTCTTGTGTTTTGACAGGTGGATCTAAAAGAACAGGGTCGTCTCATTTGTCAAGACGAGTTTTTGGTATCTCAAGGGAAAAACCGGAAATGTCTTCGCCACGTTTTTCTCTTCGAGGAGCTGATCTTGTTCAGCAAGTCGAGACGGAACCCCAATAAGAAAGGACACGACATTTACCAGTACAAGACTAGCGTCAAAGTAAGTCATCACGTCGCTGGTGTGATTTTTAATATCTAGGACTTATAGCGATCCTGACGATGCTAATCCGTTTCAGATGTCGGATATTGGAATGACCGAAAAGATCGGCGAGAGCAATACGAAGTTTGAAATCTGGTTTCGTAAATGCAAGCTCAACGACACGTACACGTTCCAGGCTCCGAATTCGGAAGTGAGGTTGGCTTGGACACAAGAAATCACGAAACTTCTCTGGAAACAAGCTTTAAGAAACAGAGGTAAAATTATTTTCATGTTCTTATTAATTGCTATGGTAAATTCTGTTTTCGTATGATTTAGTGTTTGAGTTTTTTTTCAAGAATGAATTTTTGATTTTCTTGCAATTTGGTTTTATTATCCTATAGAATTGCGTCTAGCGGAAATGTCATCGATGGGCATTGGAAACAAACCGTGCTTGGATATCAAACCAAGTCAGGACCAGATCAACGATCGGTCGATTAGCATCAATCAGCTAACGAGAGGTGAAATGACATTTTAATTATGAATAATTTATTATCTATAAAATAGAAAAGCATGAAAATAAAAATTGAATTTTTATTTTTTAAAAAATTAAACTTAGGACCAAAATTTCGAAACTCCATCGCAGCATTGTGCTCGGATCCTGTTCGAACCAACAAACGGCCACATTCAATAATCTCCGTAAGCAGTTCTTCGTCCGGTAGTAGCCAATCGTCGTACAACATGTTGGGAGCGCTCAACTTGGGTTTCGACCCAACTGACAGTCCTGATATTCGCCATCGCTCGATCACACAACAGTCACAGTGTTCGACTGGTAAGTTTGTTTGCTTTTGTAAATATTCTCTTTATATTTTATATTTTATTTCATTTTATTTTTTACAAGCCAAAAGGTCCTAATTATACATACAAACAAAACACAAACTCATACAAAAATATTAGCTTCACTTGTGAGTGAGTTGTGAGTTTTCACATACAAAAACAAGTCAACTCTATGAATTTGGATGAAGGTGGTGTCTGGATTTGTCTTAGTTTATCGAGTGACGCTAGCTATATGGCGTCGATAAAAACGCTACATGTCGTCTATCCATAATTCTTTAGACCCTCCTACTGGCTAAATGTCTTGATGGATTTTAACGAATGAGGTTTCTATGGATTTGTCTCAGTCTCACGAGTGTCACTGCGGTTAATTAAAAACCAATATGACGGACGCTATTTGCAGTGGCGTAACTACTATTGTGCACGGATAAGCAGTGCTTAAGGGCCTGTAGCATTTGAGGGCACAGTGAAAAAAAAACTTTAACCTTGCTTTTACTTTTTCTCAGTTATTTCGTCATCTGAAACCCATCAGTCTGTTTGGTTTATTATTAGTTTGTGTCATTTAACTAGAAAATGTGTCCACTGGCCTG
>JAQIWH010001017.1:0-36632 GCA_034695005.1 Cryptops parisi | reverse complement strand
AATAAGTTCTCTTTCATTGGTTCACTTCTGTCTTCTGTATTTTACCATTTTGTCTCTCAGGGACGTAAGGAAATAAAATAAAAAATAAATAAATAAATATTGAATACAATATATTGAATATACCACACCAGTCCCCTATCTATAAGAAGTAACTTCGTTTGACCCACCCTGTACTTATACTACCGATATAAAGTTTTTGTAAAAGGTAAAAAAAAGGGTTGTCTTTATCAATCTACCTGTGTCAACATGTCAATCTATCAGGTTGTATTACAACATGGAATGAAATCGATGATGTTAAAAAAATAAATCGCTCACTTGTTGAAAGTCAGAGTGAGTTTGTTGTGATGTCTATGCGTTTTGATTAATATGAGGGAAAAAAAACATGTCATTTAGAAGAGGAAAAAACAAAGTCTTTTGAAGATGTGTCAAAGGAACACCTGCTTGATTACAAATTCATATCGAGTGGTCGTTGAGTTGCGGTTGATGAGTCGGAAAGTGTTTTTTTGAAGCCTCCTGCAGCACGCAATTTTTTGGTGTGGCAAGTAGAGCAATATGTAATTAACTGTATCTTCAGCTTATTGCCAATTTTCATTGATTGGACAAGAAGCTAACGTCATAGTTGTCCACAAATTGCTCCACTTGTCACACCAAATATTGCGTGTGGCAGGAGAACTTTAAACTGAATTTGTCATGATGAGTGAAATCCCTAATTCAAATTAGTGAATGAATAACGGATTTCACACTTTGACTATTTTTTCAGTATAAATTATTGGATACACAATGGTGACATAGTAAACCAAGTAAAACAAAACGTAATAAGTGTAACCGTTTGAAATTGTGTTAGTTGTAATTGGTGAAAAGAGAGATATTGAGCGTGAAAGTTTACGATGAAGTTTGCAAGCGGTAGAATGGGGGTGTTAACAAATCAATTATTTCTTTTCAGTTCTTGTTTATTTCTGTTGTTCGTGTTTCTGTATCTGTTTTTCTTTCGTCTCGACGGATTCTTGTCAACATCTACATACAGTGTAAACATTTGTTTTTTTCGTCGAGGGTGGATTCGAACTTATGTTGACGAGGGAATTTGGTCTTTCCACACTCCCATTTTTCTTTCTCGCTTCAATTCTCCAGACTGGGGTTCATAGAACCCTTATAATCGAGGAATTGTGGATAGCTACTTTATAAAAAAGAAAGTTCGTTCTTTTGAACAACATCTTTAAATTAATGTTTTCCGCATCAATTTATATGGTTTTTAGACCAAAGTAGACAATGGATATCAAATGTATATTAATGGATATCTTCTTTTAAAAACCAGTTATTTCCGTTGAGTTCTCCATCTTTTAGGGTTAAATCGCTTGAAAACGTGCTGCACTCACTGCTCGTTTTCAACGAGTTTCTCCAAAACAAGCTACTTACAAAATACAATACATTAGAATTGAACAAAATTTATTGAAATTAGTCAACTTTCACCATTGGTGAATTCCATATTCACGAAAAATGACTAATCTTTGACTTTACTCAAGTTCGAACATAAGCTACTGTACATTTCAAGCTATTTATAAAGTGGTTGTAAAAAATTCTAGGATTTTATTTTTTATTTTTTTGGTATCATTTATGTGATGTTCAGACCTCCAAACCGTTTATGGTATAATTAATTCGCCATTGATGGATTTATTAATCTTCACCGTCACGTTGGTTTGTTTGACTTGCATCTCTTTACACAAACATAGTCAAGATGAATTCATCATGGTAGTAGACTGGTGGTCCAATTACACAAATAGACACGTTGTTAAGGGGCTAAATTTAGTTTTGGTTACAGCATAAGTTAGCGATAGTTTAGGGTAGTTAAGTGCGCGAACGCTCTTCACATCGATCAAATTGGATTATAAACACGAGTTTTTTGAGTGATGGATGTTGTTTTTTTTTGGGGGCATATACAATTTATTCTTCAGTTTAATCTGTCGATTACGTCAATTTCGAGTGAGATAAAATGGCTTTCGGCACACTGCCAGACGTTTTATTCTAAATATTAGAAAGGATTAAGTTTGCACAAGAGTCATGTTACTTTTCTTTGCAAATCACTGTTCGGGGTTTTTATCTTTGAAAGTATTATGTACAAGGACGTAGGTAGAAGTGGTGCAGTAAATAAATAAATAAATAAATTTAAAAAATAAGCAACGTCTTCGTTAATTATAGCATTTTAGATAAAAGAAAAAACTAATTTTAAGGAGCTTTCAAAGTTTGTAGGTCGCGAGATTATTAACGATTCGGTTGGTGAAAGACAGTCTTTGTTGTTGTACCGAAGTGACATTTTGTTAAAAAAAAATAAAATGATTTAAAACAAAAAATTGGAGACATGAATGAAATCGAAGAAGACGTATAGGCTACCAAAAACCTTTATTGCTTGATTATTTGGTGACCCTGGATTAAAATGAGTTTTCTGTTGTTTTTTTTATATATAAAGTGATTTTTGCCTTAAACTCAATCAAGTTGAGTTATCTTGGCATTGATGAATGGACTTGTTTCTTGAAAATTAATTAATTTTTCTTGTCGCTTTTATGGTCATCGGTGGATCTAATTACTTAATTGGATTACGTCATAAGCGAAAGAGTTTTGATTAAGTTTCTGAATTATATAAAAAGGGCATAGTTTTTATATACTGTGTACTGTTTAAAGTTTAGTGTTTACATAAAACAGACGCTTCTTAGTGGCTAAATTCGGACTTTAAACACACGACCTTCTAGTTTCCAAACATTCTTGATACAAACCCAAACAACTTGAAGAAGAATAATGCCTTTTTATGAGGTACTCTTTGATTTTTATTTTATTTAGGTTTGTTGAATCATAAAGTGTAGTTGTTTGAAACTTAGATGGATTGAGTTATAGGGGGTGTTTTTTTATGCAATTTGTTTTTTTTGGATGTGTTTGCGCTGATGGCAAATGTGTTGATGGCAAAGAATGCAACGTTAACATGGTCGGCAATGAGTAGTTGGGAGGTGACGAATTCCAATAAAAATTTCATGGAACGATTAGAAAAGAAGATGAAAAAAAAAAGAGGTTTTCCACGACCAATTTGTAACGACTTATTTATAGGGAAGAAATTGCAAACGCGAGAACTTTGGACCTTCGGTGTAGTTTTCTCGGTACAGCTATTTCTGAAACAAAATGTTTATCCTTCGCTCGTTGAGTTGGAGTGTAAACACGACTGTCATTCTTCATCTCGACAAAGTCAATCTTGTCAATCTGTTCGTTTTCTCAACCCAGAAAGATTTGAGTGGTTTTATTATTAGATATAGATCCTACACCAGCAATTCGGATTTAGCGTTAACTAACGTGAAAGCTATTGTTCGAGGCTCTTTTGTTATTTTTTGGTTTCTAACCGTATACTGTAGGTTCACCATTTTACTAAATGATATACATAGAGTACAGGGTGTCCGAAAAAGAACTCTGGAGGTTTAAACGAAATTTAATTTATAGACTGCTATTGAGCATGCAGTACAAGTTGGACTTCACTAATCCAGAATTTCTTATTTCTGAAGTGACTTCGCTACAATAATTTCGCTGCAATAATTTTGCTTCACTCAAACACAAATCGAAAGCTATTGAATAACAGCAGCCATAATGCAATTTCTATGGATATGTTCACCCGAGCGTAGCCTGAGGTGGAATTCCGTTTTGATCTTTGCAGGGTGTGTGAATGGTGCACACATTTGAGTCACACTGACACGTAAATTAATTTGTGACATCTTACTTTAATAATACGTTATATGCTACATAGCCCATACATGACTTATTCAAAACATCATTAAACTAAATACCATTTCAAATTCCGGAGTTCTTTCAAGACACCTTGTATTTGATGCTAATGTTTGTTTTGAATTTCTTGTGTGAGTTCCAATTCGGATTGTTTTTTAACTAATGTTTGATACGCGTAGTATTGCTAGAATTTCTAATTTATCTTAAATTTTGAATAATCCAGAAATTAAATTAAATTTTAAAATATATATTGTACACATAAAAATCAATGAACATGAAAAACAAAACACTTTTAAACAAATCGAAAAACGTGCAAAACCTTGTGAAACGCGGAAATTCACTTTATGCGAATCTCTTTGCACATCTCCTGTGCAAATCGAGGAGAGGGCTCCCCCCTCTCTTCATTTTATACTGTATCACGTGTATTAGTTCAAGCTTAATATATTTAAACGTGTGAACGAAATCATTGCTATGTATGCGATGTTTCATAAAAACATTGTTTTTTCGCGAACGTTTCAATAACTTCGAAGAACCGAGTTTAGTTGGTTAAGTCACGTGGTGAAGCCGAATCTCTTTCAAGATCATTTGTGTTAATTGAGGGTGAACCACAACAGTTGCCACCGCTCTGACCCGAGATCAGATTTATAGTTTGCTCCGCAAAAGTCACCACCATGGCTAATTTGTCGTCGTAACTGGGGTATTTTGTGAGAAAGTCCACTATTTTTTTTTATACACACATATATATTTTCTTTGCTTCTTCTTTTGAGTTTCTCGATCGATCGTCGTGTAAAGCAATTACATGAGCTCCCCCCCAAAAAAAGAATCTCCTCACTAGTCCTCTTCACCGTTAGTTTCCTTTCACTTCTTGTCTTCTTGATTGACTGCAGAGGATTTTCAACGTTTTGTCTGTCTATTGGAGATCATTGTTTCCGCCATTTGGAACTTCCACCGAAGAAGCCACTACTAGTAGTAGCAGTAGTAACTAGACCACTCTTCTGGTTCTGCTTGATGTCTCGAAAATCGTGTTCGGTCTAGAAAGGGGGGTGGAGCAACATCAATCTTCTCGATAGTTTTTTTTATCCAGATTTATTTTTTGTTGGAAGTAAGGTTGTTTTTTTTCGTACGTGTTGTGGAGAAGAAAAGTCCATTAAATGAACCGCGATTTTATATATATATGTAGGCCTAGTTGGCGACAGAAAGCAATTTGTCACAATTATTTTTCCCCGAAATTGTGGTGAACACATCAAGGGCTATTAGTGGGTTGTCGGAAGAAATTGTCGACTGATGTCTCTAATCGTCAAGTGATTTTATAAAGAGAAAATTACCTTTCCACTTTTCCTGACTCGATTTTTTTGTACCGTTATGTAAAACATTTGTTTTAGTTGTATTTTTTTTTTGGGGGGGGAGTTGTTACAGAGTGATTTGAAAAAGTTTATATTATAGTTAAACAAATAAATTACCTGTATATGAACATCGTATAAATTCGTTCGTGTGTTGATTATAATGATTGACTTTGCAGTAGTTTATCTAATTGCATTGGGAGGGGGGCTGGTGATTTTATAAAGAAAAGATCGCATTTGTCGCTTTTTATGCAATGAACAGAGTGGTTTAGTCAAGCAGATCTATACTTATCCTTATAAGCGAATTTTTGAAAGTACAATGAACGAGTGTGTGAAAATACGTATATGTATACAGTAGTGCTCGATTTTTGCGAGGGTTAAGTTTTACAACTACATCGCATAAATTGAATTGCATATATTGAAATGCCAATAAATTGGAAAGTTAGAGATGTGTGTATTTTAGCGTGAGGCGCCTTTGGGCGTATGGCGCCTTTGCGCCACACGTGGCGTACAAACCAACTGTTAAAGTAAAGCAGCAAGAGCGTTAGACATTTGTGCACAAACCGCATAGAGTCGCATAATAGCTCGCATACAACAAGTAACTTGAGTTTTTTTTTTGGTCGATTAATAAAGAAGTTGCATATACGAAACTATCATACATTGAAGACTATTTTATGAAGTTTATATGTATAACATAAAACAATTATAAAAAGAAAAAGGATTCTTGTTTGTGACGTGAGTTTTTCTAGATACAGTATTTACATTTTAGTGGAAAAAATGGAAAACAAATTCGATTTTTTTATTGTTAGTAGGCAGTTTTTGGTCGTCTTCAACAAAATGTTTATAAATTTATATTTTCGTTTAAATTTCTTTCGGTTACCATGGAAATTGGTTTCCAGTCATCTCAATAGTTATTCATCCAGAAAACGAGCCAATTTTTTTCATCTAACAACAACAACAACAACAATAATAATAATAATAAGCTTTGACAAAGTAAAAAAAAGAAAGTCTTTTGTACTATAATTTGTCATTTTAATCTTGTTAGAACGACAATATGGGTTTTTGTTTCTTCTTAATTTGATCCAGTAACTTTTATAGTCTTCTCTTCAAAAGAGCCGTTTTATATCGATTTCACTATAGCCTACAAGAAACCTCTTTCAGCTAATTAACGGGACAGTTTACCGCTAATAAACAAGAATCTTCGCTGTTATTAATTAAAGACGAAGAAACGACCAAATTAATTTGGGAAGCCGAAATCACGAAGAGAGAGAGAAAGAGAGAGAGGAAAACTTTTAGAAACTCTAATGAAATGAAGTCTTCTCTAATGAAATGAAGTCTTAAGTTTGTCCTGACGTTAATCAAATTGCAATAACAGTTTTAACAAGAGTTTCAAATTAGGTTTAGGAAAGTGTTAGTTGTTATTTATCGTATGTTGTAGTGATTCTTTGACTTTCGATTAACTCAATGAATGAAATGAAGGTTAAAGAACGGATGCTCTAAGTTTCGTGGTTGTGTTCTTTTACGTTTTTGTCTGGCTTTGAATTGTAGGGTTGTGTTTTTCTGTGTTGTTGTTTTAGTTTTAAGTTTCTGTGTAGTTAACTGTATTATAATAGCAAACGTTTCTCGCAGATGACGAACATAATGTGAAGATCTTCCTCCTCGCATAATAGCAAAATTGCATATATGGAACTCGTGTAAATCGAAAACTCCTCGAATTCAGTGAATCGGTGTGGAACAATGATTTACGTATACTTGTGTACAAGAAAACATTAACTGGACAAGATTGCCGGTTTAAAAAAAAAATACCCGATTGCGCATAAACTAAACCCATATAACTTCCGCCATACTGGTTATTAATTTACGGCAAATAGCCATTGACACTCGTGAGACTAATACAAATCCATCGACATCACATTTATCGAAATCCATCAAGCCGTTTAGCCTGCAGGAGAGACTAAAGAATAATGTATATATGGAATGTGGCTCCCGCTATATTGGTTTCTCATTTACCCAGTGACACGCGAGAGACTAACACAAATCCATAGACACTTTATTCATCAAAATCCATCGAATCGTTTGGCCTGTAGATGGGACTAAAGAACTGTAGATGGGACTAATGGACTGTACATAAACTATATTGATCTACATACATATTGATCTTTTATTGACGGCATATATCTAGTGATACACGTAACACTGAGTTCAACCCATCAACAACTCATTTATCGAAATCGATCGAGACGTTTAGCCTTCAAAAGGGTCTATAGACGAATGGATTAATGACTTATAGCTTCCGTCATATTGGTGTTTTATTGACGGTATATATCTAGTGGCACTCGTGATACTAAGATAAATCCATCGACACCTCGTTCATTAAAATCCATCAAGTCATTTAGCCTGTAGGTGGGAATAAAGAAACATGAACACAGATGGACACATACTGTACATACATACATACGAAAAACATAACCCGCCTCCTGACGCAGTCGGGTAAAAAGAGCCGTTACCCAGTGAACCAATAAAATACCAAAACATAAGAATTGATATTTTTATGATAGACTCAATAAGGAACCACGTGTATAGCGTTTTAAACTTTTTAACCGCATTCTCCAGTTTTTATCCGCGCCTATTTACAAAAGAAAATCGTGTTTTCAGAGCCATTTAATTGTTTGACGTATGCATCTTTTAGGGTGTCAACTTGTAATATCTTGCAATGGTTATACGGTAAATTGTCTGTTTTGGTGAACAGCTTCTGTAATAAGTAAGATCAGCAGTTGAATCCAGTTTATATGTTGTTTTAAAGTATCACCGCCCCCCCCCCATCTCTAAATGATTTGATCATCTTCAAAAGTCACTTTGTTTCCAGTTAACACTTGCCAACTCTTCTTCGTTGATCGTTCATCCAATGACTCAACTCGACGACAAGGTCTTTGGATGATGGCAGTGGGCAATTTCGATTCTCGTAGTATCCAATTGACTTTTTCCACACTTCTTCTTCTCCTCCTCTTTCTTCCACTTCTTTTTTCTTCTAAGAAAATGGAAAGCTCTTGAAAATCCCACACAGAAAAGTTTGCTGTCCAATCGGCCAGAAGAAGCCCAAAAAAAAAAAGGGTGGTGTGTGAGGGGGCTTGATTTTTTTTTTCTTCATTCTTACACAGCTGCTGGCGTCTGTGTGTCTCCATCGCCCACGCCCATCCATCTCGAAAACGAAAAAGATGGCGCACAAAAGTGGAATTGTGGCCCAATTGCCTGCCCTGAGTCCAACAGTAATTAAACGCGGTGCAAGTTTGGTTCACCCCGATCAATGGCCTCTGGGGCTTGATGGAGAGAGAGAGAGAGAGAAAGACCAGTAGAAGGTATTGTCGCCTGGCTATTATCCCGGACTAGGTCCTGATTAAAGCTTCTCTTGGTGGGTGGACACGGGTTTCGCTCTGTCTCTTCATGATTAGGGGTGCAAGAAGAAGGTTGTAGCCAACCGTAGAGAGATCATGATGATGGTGGTGGAGATGCTGGTGGTGGTTTGTTCGTCATCATCATCATCTTCTTCGCTACATTACCACTACCGTGCAGTAGGGAATTCCAGGAAAAGCGGCAAAGCCTATCTTTTGTTGTCGTCGGTTTATATGAGGGTCATGAGGGGTTGAAGTTTGAACAAGTTGCAATCATCATTCTAATCGAGCTATTGTGTTGTGGAGGGTTGCGGGTTTTGTTTGTTGCGGTTTCGGGTTGGGATGTTGTGCAGAGGTTTTGAAGAAAAGTGAGAGTAGTGGTTTTGGAAAAAGTTGAATGAATATGGAACGTTTGACAAATTTTTGTTTGTTTTTGTTTTCCAGCTTTAATTTTGTTTTAAAAACTTTTAAGAAAGTATAGAAAGGTGATATCTCATTCGTTACATTCATCGTAATATTTGTATGATCTGTACGTATTAAACGTATGTGATTTACTCTCACTCCCAGTTTTAATTATCTAAAGACTAGTTAAGTTACTTTGAGCATAAAACCCATTTGATGAAGAAACCATATTTGTTTTTTAATTAACCCTAGTTTCAGTCTATTCATATTAATGTTATGAAATTGAGGAGTTGGGTAGCGTTAATCCACTTACGTCGTCATTCTTTAAAATGCATATATTGGATCATTTTAGACCAGTCTACACAGCATCAAAACTTTGGGTTGCGTATAATTTGCACTTTCGAACTTTTTGGAACAAGAATATGGAACGCGAATCTGAAAATTTGTGTGATTTCTTTCTTTTTTGTCGGTTCACTTCCTAATTGTTTCACATTCTTGTTTCACTTCAAAAACAATGTAAAAGGTACTGATCGTTGGAAAAACGGCGTAAATGCATATATTTGCACGAAATTTGGAATAATTGCATTTTTAAATGAACCTTTAACTTGAGGCCTATCAACTATAAGTTAACAGGTTTTTTGCAAAAGTTGTTCATTTTCCTTCTATAAATATACAGTTGACAAGACCTTTTTTTTTAAATCTTAAAACTGAAGGCACCAGAAGTTTTTGCCCTTGAGTTATGCCGTTTTTCCACTCAAGTTCTTAATTTTTACTTCACTCCAATTAGTATGCTTTTAAGAAGCATATTTCAATACTTTACAAAGTTTCCATTTTCCTGTTACTTAGTTACTTTCAAGTAAACCTCTTTCTCATTTCCCTTCATCACTTACGTTAAGCATAAAATGATACGATACAATATTACCAATAATACAACTATATTCCAGGAAGAGTGATCTGTTTTTCGTGGAATGCCTACTATGCGATCTCATTATGAGATACGATATTATGCTGGTGGTATTTCAGAATTGTCTTGATTTTTCTCCAGATGTCCCTTTCACTATCTCATAGAAAGTCGTATGATCCCTCTTCTTCATATCCAGCCGAGTCATTGTGTTATCTCTTTGTTCGTGGAATGCAAGGGACGAGGATGATCTCTGGAAGTTTTCGGTTGGCTGAGAATTGCTGGGTTTTCTGCGAGATTCGCTCATCCACCGACCCTTCTCCTGTTTCTCATTTCTTATCTGGCTCAATAAACGTTTATATGGGACAGGAAAACGAATGGAATCATCAGTTAAGAACGATCAGAGACAATAAATTGAACGTGAAAGATAGGGGATGTATCTCTTTTTCTATCTTTTGGCGTCCCTGTCGCCAAGTATTCAAAGGAAAACGTTTACTGGAACAAGTTTTTCAAATTTGGAATTCCATTTTAGAAATTGGCATGTTGTGTGTTTCTAACAAGATTGTGTCAATGTTACAATATTGTATTACAATTCCTTACCCTATCATTTGTTTTTGTTTTTTGGAAAGTGTTGATGATATCTGCGAAGGTAAAGAACTTCTTTTTGTGCTTCAAATTCAATTTCCTTACTTAATTAAAGGGCTTGGTGTAAAATGGTGTTAAGTAACATTTTTACAATTTCGAGAAAAACACGTTTAAAGATCTGAACTTGCCTTACTGTCTATGGACTACTTTACACTTCTTGCACTAATTTTTGCATATATTGTTGTTGTTTTGTTTAAAATCACGCGTTAGGGAAGTAAAATTGCACCTAACACATTTGAAGATGCATCTCGGTCATTTTGTCGTTTCGTTTTATGCGGATTTAGATTTATGCGATCTTTGAGGAATTCGATATTCAACTTATGTGAGTTTTGAGTTATTCCAATTTCGAATTTTGTAAGTTTGCAAGTTTCGATCTGGGATACAATCACTTGCTTTTTTGTAGTTTGCATCTTATCCTCATTGCTAGTTTTCTATTATGTAGTGTTGTTCTTTATTCCTCTCGGACGCTAACACTCAAATAAATAAAATTGTTTCAAATCTAGATTAACGCGATCTTTGAGTAATCTGAAATTTGATTTATGCGAGTTTTGAGTTTTCGATTTCTGCAATTTTCGATTTAATTTGTGTGCTTTTTGTTACATTGGACTATACAAAGTCTATATTAAGCCTATATTATCATAAACATATGTAGATGACAGTATACGTTCAATTCTCAGGTCGGTCACTCGCAAACTTACGGACTCACAAACTAACGAGTGAAGCTAATATAAAATGTATAAAAAGAGTTTTCAAGAAATATACGAAGGCTTGTGTATAAGTACAAGAAAAGCTACTAGCATAGTATGTTCACAACGACCATAAAGTAACTGGGATTAGTATTTGAATTAGGTCAGGTAACCCAACCTAACCTGGTAAGGTTCATATCAGCCAAGATATACCGATGTCCCTACTATGGACATTGCTCAAGAAGGTTTCGGTAGCAGAGAATAAATCTTGGGATCCATTTGTTGCCAAATGTTGTTTGTTGGTATGACTGATTATATTGATTGGCGGAGAGTCAAAGTCATCATTTGAGAGCCGTAACCCATTAATAACGTTGCTAGAGTCCAATCGATTATTAGGTTGGTCTGATGGCGTGTGAAGGTTGGCGCCACAAGTTCAGTGGAGTAGTAAAAACGTGGAAAAGCTGCTGCTGTAGTATAACATTATGTGCAGTAGTAAGTTTTCAGTAGCAGTAGTAGTAGTAGGTGATGTGACTTTTCGCTTCGACTAACTTATCAATATGTGCCTCGCAGCAAATAATCTATTCTATAGAATGTGCGTAGCGTTTATTTGACCTTTCGCTTGCCTGCATAATTGTGAAGGGGAGAAATGATTCAGAAATTAGCCATGAGATGGTTGGTTGCGGGTTGGTTTTTTTTCTTCTTGTTTTTGGCATTGTTGTTATTGGATTTTGAATAGTTTCATTGATGTAGCTTCTGGCTTTCAGGTTGTCAAATAAGAGGCAGAAAAAGGGGTGAGCTTTAGTACATGGCACATGAAAAAAAACTATATAGTGGAATTTGGTTATTATGATCACTTTGGAACAGTGCTTTTTGATAACAATAACCTGATGATAACATTAAACAATTGATAAAAAAACATTAAACAGTGCGTTGAGACCGGCTGATTATTATGATAACAATAGCTAATTTATGAAATTATCCGTGATTATAATAATCGGATTCTACTGTATTTGAGCTTTCCATTTTGTGATAACAAAAAATATGTGCATCTGTACTGGTGGAAATGAAAAATTAAAATTCGATAATATGCGATCTAAGCTAACTGTACCAGTGTATACCACTCTTGGGCCATTTACCATAGCTCAAACCCAGTGGTGCGTGTGGAAGGCCGGGTTCGGTTAGTTAAACGATTATAATCGCATATTAGCGAAACTTTTGTTTTATTTCCGCCAGTACAGATAATATTTTAAGATAATATAGTAAGATATTTATTTTTTTAATGGGACGCTCATATGTATAGTTTTTATGCAAGAATTTCATGGGCCATATAATAAAGTTTATTCAGAAAAAGTGTTAAAAAGTGGCTATTGTTCTGGACTATTTTTTGTTTTTGTTTTTGCAAAACCCTGTATAGCTGGCTTAAACAATGTGACTGTCGCGATAGGTGAGGCAAATTGCTACTACGCTTGTTTGAATGATTTTGTGATTAAATTTAAAGCGACTTTTGTTTACACGATGATAGTTTTGGCAATAGTTGCTGTCATGACAGCGACTATCACCAAAGTTATCTTCGTGTTGTAAATGATGTTTATTGTCTATGATGTCTACTTTAGTATTTAATTTTACATGTTTTCTACAATTAAAACATATTCCAATAATATTTTTGATATTACTTGTATATGAACCCTCATTTACACGAAAATAGTTGTCGCTGTCATGACAGCACTATCGCCAAAACTATCAGCGCCTTTAGATTTTGAATGCACATCACCCTGTGTATTAGCTCAAACAGTGAAAAACTTTGTTCAAATCTTTATTATATAATTTTTTCATTTTAATTTGGAGAACGTCAGCGATTCGATATCTCTTGAATGCTCAATGATTCCTTATTCGTTTTTGACATTGGAAAAGTTACTTCATTCATCCGAAGTGATAATTAAATTCTCACTGGAGCGAGATAAAAGAAAAGTCAACTTTTTTTAATTTTTCATATTATCTATTTTTCATATAAGATAACCTAATCCTGTTAGTTCGAAACTTCTTCTTTTTATTTTTAACAACGTATACATTTTTTCGATTTTGGGTTTTTTTTTTTTATACTAAGAAGAAATCATGTTTCGCTTGATTTGAGACTTGAGAGTTTGGAGATATTTCGTCCCAATAGACCAAACTTCTTCGAGAAATGAAAGTATTAAATGATAAAAAAAAAAGTGTTAACCGAGGGATTGGTTTTGAAAACCCTCATAAACGTTGAACGTGCGTTGACATTTTGCCACGTACGTGAAAATAGAACATAAAATTTTCTTCCAATTTTGTTTAAAAAAAAATTTCTATACTATATCTTATTTTATAGTAGTTTTTTTCGTACAATATCAGAACGTGAAATAACTTTTAAAAAAGCCTTCTTCTCAGTATTCCTTCTTTTGGATATTGAAATTGCTGTATTGATCATTCATATTTACGGTTGGACGAAAGCACGTGCATTTGTTTGCATTCCTGTAACGATCGAATTTTTCTTTTTATTATTATTATTATTTTTATTTTTAGGAAAAGTAACCCTTGTGAATGTGTGGTTCGCATCGGTGATCAATATTAAGCATGATGTCAGCAGTAAATGATGTCATAGTCATGCTGCTTTTCATTGATTCCGTGACGTTGAAAAGTGTAATGATTTGCTATCAAGCTAAATTTTTTACAGTGAAACCCGCTTAAAATGTTTTCCAATTATTTAAGTAAATTTTTGCCCCAATAATTTTCCTTAATAACGTGTCTTTTTTTTTCTAGAAAATACTTAAAAAAAGGAAACTTTTTTTTTCAAGTTATAAATTCTTTACGATAAGACCCGCTTGAGACGTTTTCTAATTTTAAGTAAAAATTATTTCTCAATAATTTAATTTAACTCTTAAAGTGGTTGATGTTCTCTTTTCATGTCAATGTGAGAAAAGACGAGATTTTGTTTAACCAGGTGGTTAACAATTCGACGCTTATGTATATTTTTTATGAATGTACTACATCGATCACTCAGGAACTGCTGGTCCGATTGGGACTAAACACTGGGGATAAACTTGAAATTTCTCTCATGTGGTACCACAAAATTTTGTAAACTCATATGTCAAAAGAGAGCGCCATAATCGAAACAAACCTGTTTTTACACATTACACCGATTACTCAGAAACTTCTGGTCTGATTGGGACTAAACTATGGAGATCGACTTGAAATTTGTCTCCAGTGATCCCACAAATTTTTAAACGCCTTTGCCAAAAGGGTGCGTCATAATCGAGACATAACCGTTTTGTGTTATTGAAGTCGAGCTTTTTAATTGTTTAAAAAATTGTATTTTGTTCAGGGTTCTAAGTTATACACAATTGAACCCGTTTAAGATTTCCTATTTGTAAAAAAAAAATCATTTTGTCCCAGTTTTGTTTTGAATGTATTTGACAATTTTTTATGTCAACACTTTTCAATACGAGATTTTTTCCGATTTATAAATTTTATATCATGAAAGCCACGTAAGATGTTTTCTTTAAAAACTTCTTAATAAAAAATGTATTTAATTTTTTTTTCATAAGGGTTGGTAATCTCATTTATTTTATGTTGATACTTAAATAAGATGAGATTTTTTTCGAGTTATATATTGTATACAATGAATCCCACTTAAAACGTTTATTCTTAAGCAAATGTTTCATCCCAATAATGTATCCCTTAAATGTGTTTAATGTTCGCTTTCTATGCCAATACTTAAAAAAGACGAGACCTTTTTTTTGTCTTCTGTATTCATAAATCAATGAATATAGAACAAGGTATCAACTTTTTTTGAGGGGGTAAGAATTAGAAAGCTTCAAAAACACATGATAGATAGTCCAACTTATTAGTTGTTGAATGAATACACTGAAAAAAAAAGTGCACCTGTTTGGTAAGATTGTTTGTTGGTGTTGTTTTCACCCCTTTTGTCAGACCGGCTCTTCTTTGCTGGGCATGGTAATGTAGGTGAAGATTAATGAAGAGCGGTGAAACCCTTTTTGATTATTTTTTTTTCCCCAAATGATTTATCGCCGATTCGTCTTCTAGACCATTTCAAATGCCCCTAACTTTTTAATTGAACAACTACGAAATATTCTAAAATTCGAACATAATTTGAGGAGTTGGGTGGAAAAACGGCGTAAATCCACTTACGTCGTTATTCCTTAAAATGCATATATTGACTTGACTTGACATGATATAGTATAGACACAGTGTCTTATATTATAAGTCTTAAGTAAGAATTTGTTGGTAAAACTTGTCGAACATATTAAGGATTGACTTGGGATTGTCCCCCAGAGACTTTTGATTTTCATTCATAACTTTTCTTTCGATATCTTCGAGTATCAACAGCGATTTAAGGAAAGGTAAAGTATGAATTTTGAGTGTGTGTGTGTGTATATATACATAATGTATTGGTCTAAAAAGCTAACAATTTGCTTCGTCAAGAAACTGCAATGTGTGATGAGAAGGTGAAAATCCTATTTCTTATTCCTGATGGAAAGCCAAAAAAAAAATAAATTGAAGGAAAAAAAAGTTAAGAATCGCGTAGGATGGACGACTACAAATGACCGTGAAATGAAGCTGTCGAAAGCCATTGGTCGCCAAAGAGAGGATCATTGCACAAGAAATCTTCTTGTAAAAAGAACAAAGCCAAAGGAAGAAAAAAATCTTGGGTGAAAATGAAGATTCCCTTGTATGAATAAAAGGAGGAAGACGAGAAGTGAATGGGTCCTGTTCCACTTCCTCCCACTCTTGTTCGTCCCTCCAAAAAAATAGGGATCCTTGATCACTTTTGATTTGGAAGTTCCCGACGCCCAAATCCCAGGGAATTAGGTAGCAATCGAGAGAGATTGCAAAAAGGGGGGAAAAGGAAAGGAAAAAAGTGGGGGATTAGATGTAACACCCCTAGTGAAGAAAGAAAGAAAGAGAGAAAGAGAGTTCGAAACCCCCACAATTCATTCATTGGGTTTCCATATTGGTTTTACCATACACATGTTCTAAGGTTCTAAGGCGACGATGGAAGCTTTTTTCTTATTTCTTGGTGCGTAGAACCGAGTTATATATTTTTTGTCTGGTTTACTAATATTATTTTGTTATATTATCGATTTCGATAAAGTTGTGTGTGTACATTAATTTTGTAGATACAGGAAACGGATATTTATTTTCGAATGAAGTGAATTTTTATATCTGTTGATGAAAGTTATTTTTGGTGTTGAAATTGTTTAGAATTTTAGTTTGGTGATGATGATTTGACTTTCCCTGGGGATTCGAGGAACAGAGTTTATTGCCACTCTAATATGTGTATATGTGTTCTTTCGTGGTAACTGTATATGTAATGCTGGCCGATATCCAACGTTTTACGTCAACGTTCTTTTTTGCGTCTTTTCATAGTTATGGAGATGTCGTGTTTAGGTTTAACAAAATTTAATCATATAATATATACAGACAATACATACCGTGGAATCCGGTTATTAATAACATTGTCCATGATTATAATAACTTATTATAATCATGGACAATGTTATCAGTAGGTTGTTGTTATCATAATAGCTATAAGTAGTAGACGAAAAGCAATATATAAAACATCACTGAATCTCATTACAACACATTCAACACATTCATATAAAAATATAACATATTTTTGTACACGTTCATATAAAAATACGGCTCTAATTTTGTCTGTTCGGTCGTCACTTAATAACAAAACAAAACTAAAAAACAGCTTGACCGTTTTTTTTGGCCAAACGTAAGCTCCATCTTCAAACACGATTTGATATCATATTGAGCTTTTCGTTAACCACTCTTCTGTGTTTTCGCGAATCTGAGAAACTGTACAGATTATACAAAAGGCAAGTCGCGAATATTGAAATTTGTGCTTGCAGCCCTTATAAGTTTATTGCAACATTTTATTGACGAAATTTTGTTTCATGATGTTATCGGGATAATTGTTTTTGAATGTAGTAGTATTTTAGGATACATTTTTAAAGAGGTTACAACGAAGAGATTCGCTGTAAACGGATTAGTCATTCGCATCTCGGACATTGAATCGATGGATGATACTTTATTATTATCATTACTATTGTTAACACGATCCCACACAGTGGATGATGATGTGTCTCTTTTTTGTTGATATTTTTTTCCCAGCTAGTTCATATTCACGTGAGGAACAATTTGTTTTCCTTTCAAATCAGTGACTCATCATTAAGCGAACTTTGTAGGTCAAAGATGTGATGATGGTATTAAAACAATCGTATTAGTCTCCACTTCCTCTTTTCACTCGCGATTGGTTCTACCTGTCAAAACATTAGTAACGCGGTGACGTGTTTTTGCGATTTGAAACTTAAACCAGCGACACGTGGTCTAGACTACAAGTCGTGTGTCTGATAATTTCATTAGTTTGTCTAGACCCTCGTCTAGTGTTTTCATAGAACTAGGTACTCGACTATAGTATTTGAAAAAGTGGTTTTTAACAATATCGGATTCTTGGATGAACAAAATTTTATCACTTTAGGTTGTTTACTTTTATATACAGGGTGAGGCAAAAGTCTGGTCACAGCTAAATATCCCGAAAGCCATTAGTGATATGAAAACTCTGATTGAACTATTGTAATGTATATCGGCCATATGTTAGCCAATGACGTTACCGGAAGTGACCTTGAAAATCATTTTCAAGGTCATTAACTTTCTCAATATCTATCCCACACCCCATATGTGCTTCAGAGAGATGAAGGTATTCACGAAATAATAACAATGCATCAAACAGATCGAAAATAGACTGGTGTAAACGGAAGTTACAGGCGAAAGAAGAACGATGTCACAGGAAGTAAACTCGGGGGAAACTGCAACAACATGGCTTACTTGACAAAAGAGAAGGGAAAAAGTGGTGAAAAAGTTGTGGAAAAACCTATTAAACTGATGTTAATACATTAGTTAACGGTGTTCCCAAAACGTTTTCACTGCTTTTCCACTAATACATTGTCAAGTAGGCTATGTTTGTTGTGGCTGCCTCTGCTTGCTTTCCTGTCACAAAGTTCTTCTTTTACCTGTAACTTCCGTTTTTACCGGTCGATTTTCGATCTGTTTGATGCGTTGGCATTATTTCGTGAATAATTCCATCTTTCTAAATCACATATGGGGTGCGTAATGCATATTAAAGAAATTAATAATTGGACGACCTTGAAAATTACATCCGAGGTCACTTCTTCCAATAACATCGACGGATAGCTCAAGCCCAATATACATAGTTCAATTAGAATTTTCAAATGACTAATGGTTTTCACGATAATTAGTTATGACCAAACTTTTGCCTCACCCTGTATATTTTTTTGTAAAAAAAAAAATCTTTATTTTCTTTGTGAAAATGTAGCGATTTGCATGCAGATGCGACATGGCCAGGGCCAACCAACAACATTCCAAATCCCTCAAGATATGGGAATTGAGATGTTGTCATCTTTGTTCCCATAGCAACCTTATCCACGTCTTCCTTTTCTTATTATTATCCTTCTTCATCTTCAATATTTCACCAGAGGTCAAGGGAGCAACGAAACAAGTTATTTTTATTTCTATATATTTTGTTGTGTATGAAGAAAAATAAGTTTGTCCACAATGAAAAGTATCATTTCTTCCATTAATATACCCCCCTCTTCTTTAGTCGATTTATTCTGAATGAAGAAGGTCGTCGCGGTAATAATTCTTTGGAGTTGGATCTTGAAAGGAACTTATTCATTTATATTATGAAAAGTTTATTGTTTTTTTTTTATTGTTAATGTCTGATTAGTTGTTAATGACTCGGCGGTTTCGTCCGTTGCTCAACCTTGACTTTGAAAGACATTGGGGCTAATTTGTTTGAGACATGCCGTTCATTAATCTGCCTATCAATGAGACGAAAACAAATTAATTTCACTTTTCTCTCCGTCTGCTCAACCCCGTGTCCAATTGCGGGGCGTAGAGAACACTGGAGCGGTGGTCATCAGTTTATTTGCGACTTCCCAAGTGGAAAATTATGCCCTACATAAATGATGATGGTTCGCCAATTTGTGGACTTACATTGTTTGTCCTGAATATTTTCCCATCTCAATGTTGTTGTTTCTTTTCTGTTAATGAAGTCATGTTTTTACATGGTAATAATGGTGACAGTGTTAATGGTAGTTGGTTATAGGAAGCTTTGAAAACAGACCAGTTTGTCTGATAGTTTCAACAATATAGTATTTTGTCACAGTTTTTGTTTGTTTTTTTAGGTGATACATATTAGACATTTTAGATTAAATGTATTTTTACAAGGCTTTGAAACAGTTACAGATATATTGGAACTTTCGAACTGTCCTCGTGGTGGCCTATTTTAGACTGGTTGAGCAGTTATCAAAATAGATTTTTAGAAAATTTTTGAACATCAAGATGTTTTGAAATCTTTTAAAATACAAGATCTCTTGGAAATCTTTGAACAGGAGAAGCATTTTTGGAAGCCTGGAAAGGTTTTTGAAGCATTTTTGGAAATTCTGAAACGGTTTTTCGAGACAATTTTGTAATTTTGGTTTTTGTTTTTTGAGACAGTTGTTGGAACAATTTTTGAGATAATTATGAAGGTTTCAGCGCAAATTATACGGATTTAGAATACGGTATTTGGAAGAGTTTTGGGGAAATTTTTAGGTCTTTTGGAATGAATGTTGGAATACTTTTTATAACTGTTTCAAAAGATGTATTGTAATCAATTATAAAAACAGTTGTTTTTTTTTGTAAGAGAGTTAAACTTTGAACAGTTTTTTTTGGAAGAGTTTACGCTGTCTCAGAAGGTTTATTTATAACATAAGACCTAGTTTAGAAGTCTTTTTTAGAAAAGTTTTTAGAAAAGCAATTGTTTATCTTCTCTACGTCTGTTGATATAGAAATGTTGAATTGAGTTTTTCGAAAATTATTTTGAAAATATATTTTGACAGTCTGTAACGATTTTTTCAGAACATTTGCTTTTGAAAGTTGTCTCAGAATTCGTTTTAGAGTTAACATGGTGAATTTTTGGTAAAAGAAAAATGTCGGGTGTCCATGAGCGAGAAAGAGCATCTGTTGGTTTGGGTAATTTACGGCGTGTGCTTAATTAAGTTTTCCCAAAACAAGAACCTCTGTAGAACTGTCTAGGTGGGCCTCTCCCAAAAAGTTTCGGAGACATCACTTTTGTCTTGTTCTTTTTCCTCCTTCCTGCTTGCTCTCCCCCTTGCCTCATTTCTCTTATTCTGTCCTTCCTCACTCAACTAACCTTCTGGACGACAAAGGCACCTCCACATTTATCCCAACATAGCTTTGGGTGGCCCTTTCGTCCAAAACACTATTTCAAATAGGAACTGTGTTTTTTTTTCTGCTTCTTGTTGTTGCTTAACTCTGCTGGAGTCTCTTGTGTACATCTCCAGTACGTGTTTCTGTTTGGAAAGTCTCGAAAAGCAAATGGTCAAAAAAGGAGGACCTAAGAGAGGAACAGTGGGAGGCCAAGATCACCATCTAGGGTTAGATGTGAACAAGTTGAGTTGTTCTTTTTTTTTAAAAAGAAACTTTTTTGGTGGAACTAAGTTGACTTTTTGTTGAAAGTCTGTGCGTGTGTGGCCGTGTCTCCTATATACCCCTGATGATAGACAAGAAAAAGGAGACGGGAAATGGTTGTCATCCTTGTAGTAATCGGTATAGCTCGTGGATGTCTCCTATGGTCAACGACTGTCATCATCTTTTCTCAAGTGATATCACAATGATATTTTTTTTTGGAAGCTCGTATATTTTGAGGGTGATGGTACGATTTTATTTTGTTGGCAACTCAATGCAAGTTTGGTGCTTCACTGTTGTGTCGTTTTTAAAAAAGTATAGTCATGAAACTTGAAAAATTTTCTTAGTAAGTTGCCATTTTTGGAAAATAGATGTTTCAAAGTTTGGGTCTCCATCACAGAGGGAAGTCTTTTAAAAGTACAGTACAGTATATGTATAGTTATCAAACTTAAATTATTGTTAGTGAACTGCCAAGTTTTGAAAATAGTTGGTTGAAAGTTTGGTTCATCCTGTACATCTCTGTATTTTTTTTGTCAGTATTGTATATTTCAGATAGTATAAGAAGTTTCGTTCGCAATAGTAAATGGACATGTTAATTTCACATGTAGTTTGCAATACAGTTCATGGATTTAATAGAGGGTTACATTCTGCGCGCATATCTCTTATAAATCGAACAAAAATCGCATATATACAGTATATACATATCGAATTTTATATGAAGTACAGTAGCAAAATTCTTTAGTTTCGTCACTTGTCCACAAAATCGCATAATAACGAAATTATCTTGCATATAACGAAAATACAAGAGAATATTTCCGTCGCATATTAGCGAAATCACATAAAAAAAACTCGTATAAATCGAGGACTTCCTTAAATTTTTGAATAAATAGAAATATCGCTGTACGAGAAAACGTTATAAAAGGTATTTATTTCCATATAATGTAACGTACTCAATGCTGTCAGTTGTAAGGCTAAAATCTTGAACGAAATTGAAAAGAAAATTGGTCAGTGAACTTTAATTTGGAAGAGTTGATTTTCGACCTATTTTAAAACGAAGATAAAGTTGACTTTTAATGATCCGGTTTGACGTTTTGTGTTTTGTGGACGCGTTTTAGATAAACATCTTGAAAACAAAAGTTGATAACCTATCTGGAGAACAATTTTGAAAGCACGTACACGATATAGTGCTTGTCAAAAACGTACACTATTATAGATGAAAAGTGGAGCATTGTTGACATTTATGATTATTGCGCGTGGTGTAGCACTTTTGAGGTGTATAAAAGGCATCAATAGGTTTTTCTTGCAACGCAAAACAACGTTACCGTATCCTAATTTTTGTTTTCAAAATTAATTTTTGCAGCGATTTTTGTCTCCGTGAAATGTGGAACGTGTAATTACATGTTTCGAAGGGGGAAAACGACGTCCATGGGTTTCGGATAATTCATGACTCTTACTATTGCTTTAAGACGACAACGACGACGACGACTGGTAGGTCTTAAATCATTCGACTGGCAGCTGACATACTTTAGTTTAAAAATTGTTCAACAAATGTTATATCGACTCTTCCGTAATTATATATAAAAAAAAACAACTATCCCCACCCTTCCTTTTGGTCCTGTTATCATCATTGAAGATGAAGGTGTCCTTGGAAATTATAGCCCACGTCCTAGGTTTGGAAAGCCGTTACTCTCCAAAGAGTCGTGCTTGTCTAATAAATTGTGAAACTAGACCCACACCCTGAAAAGGGACAGTTTTCATTCATTTCGCAATAGTCGCCTCTTTTACTCGTTTTTCTTTTTATATTGTATGAAGAAGAAAGCAAGTTGTAACATTTTGAGAGAGTTGCAAGAACCGGTTTGAATTTGCTTAAAGAGTTTTGGGTGGAATTTCTTAAGAAAACGGGAATGTTTGCTGAAATGTTTAGTGGGTGCATTGTTATTGTCAAGTTGTGTGAACGTTGACAGCTGATGTGGTGCTACTGAATTGAATGCGAGTAAACTTGGTTTTGGAATGAACTTGCTTTTATGTTTTATATAGAATGAAGTCAAGTCAGGGGGTAATCTGGGAATGAGTTTTATTCTACATTTCTTCCATTTAGTGTTTAAATACAAATTGAAAATTTTCCTCATTTTATTTTCTTGAAAATAAAAATGAATGACTAATCATGAGTAGATTATTTTATAGTGTGTATATATCATATCATCTGATCTCGACATCTCATGTCGAAACTCGAGTTTTTGAAATACAAAATGAAATTTTGTTTGAAATCATCTCATATTTAATTGAAAGAAAACACACCTTAAAAACAACTACTGTATATCAAAAAAACAATTTTATTTTCAATTGTAATTCTTTTTATTCATTACGATTTAATGTCAGGTTCTTCTTTTTCATTACAATTTATGTTCTGTAATCGGGCAAAAAATATAAGTGTTTTCAATAAAAATTTGGAACATTAAATTTATGGTACTTTCCGGTTATAGCGGGGCCCGTCTGATGTTGCTATTTGAAACATCAAACATTACTTGGTTATGGGTTTAATTTGAAAGTTCTATTAGAAAAAACAAAGAAACGTATTAAATGTATGATTTTGTTTTGTTCTCCTAACCTTACCTGCAAAATAAACCCATAACCAAGTACAAGCAAATAGCAACATCAGACGGGCCCCGCTATAACCGGAAAGTATCAAATTTATTTAGTTAATTATAAAATACTAGAGTAATTGAAGGGCTTGGTTAAGTAATAATTTTACAATTTCGAGGAAAACGTGTTTAAAGATCTGAACTTGGCTTGCTGTCTATGGACCACTTCACACTTCTTACAATAACTTTAATAACTTTGCACATATTGTTCTTTACTGAAAATATACGTTCGGAAGGTAAAATTGCACCTAGCACAGTTGAAAATTCTTTTAGATCATTTTTGACAAAAATGTTACTTGATATCCTTTTACACCAAACCCTTCGTCAAAATTGTATTAGGCACTTTGGCGAATCCTGAACAGGTCACACGGTCCTTCTAATTTTGATAGATTGAATTTTCCTGCAAGATTTATCTGTGTACCAAATTTCGAGTCTCTAGGACACACAGAAAGTGTTTAAAATGATCTCAAAGATTCGAAACTTGCAACATGAACCAAATAAAAGTCCAAGTTAAATAACAGGAGGTAAAAACAACGTTTGAAACAAGAAAGCCAATTCAGTTTTGAACCAAAGCTAGTATTATTTGGGCCAAATGATGATATTAACTCACTACTATTTTACATTAGCTTTAACAATGATTGGTCACGAATCGTTCATTTTCCTAAACATGAAACATTCCACCATACTCATTGTTTTCCGTGTGATTCAGGTATTCACACCGTGCTTTGAAGTTGTACCGAATAACGTTCGCAGAGCTTGTAAGTGTAGAGAATTTATGAATTGTCGCTGAAGCGAAAATCGGTGTCCTCATTTTGTTTTTTCGCACACCCCCATCGATTGTCATGAATCAAAGCAACGTGGCGAAAGGAACAACAAATTAGACTCCCAAGTCATCGGACAGACAGTACATGAAAGCTAATTTTCCTTAATGAGCCTTTTCATGAATTGCAATGAACATCAACCAGTACCTCGATCGAGCTCTGGCAACTGTAAATGGTCGGAAAACAGCACGAATTCGTGACACTCGTGGAATGTTGAACTGCGCTAAGCGGCTTGTCCAACAGATTGGTTTGAAAACAATAATAATGAGAGAACATAGCACTACGTTGTTGTTGTTGGTTCAGGCAAGGAAAAGTGATTTAGTTGAAAGTTCACTGCAAGAAAAATAAATTGAAAGTGAGTTAAGGAGTTTTAAGGCCCGTTTGTTACGTCGTTTTTTTAATTCATTATTTTTTTTGATCAATGCAAATAACAGTAAACGCCGGTTATTGTGATCACCTCAGAATGATGTATAGCAGATAATAGCAGTTGATAACATTAACCGATGAAACGCATTATTCATTATTGCCGAGTAGAAATGTGCAAATATTATAATGAATAGAAGAGGGGGGGGGGTACTAAGGTATTTGTTTTGGTATTTTTTTTTCGCAATAATAATAAAAGCGAAAAAAAAAATAACTACTTTTAGTTTTGCGATTATCTTTACTCACTTCAATTACTGTACAGTATACCAAGCGTTTAAACTAAAATAGAATGGCAAATGTTAAAATTGCATATTAAATTTTGACAAAGTTTGACAAAAAAATTTTACATTTTTGCACATCAGCTTCCTGCAAACTAAATTTCATTGGTAGAGTAATAAGCTAACGTCAATGTTGTCTGAATTTTCTAACCAAAAATTGCGAGTCAGGCTTTCTTTACTTAGTTTTTATTGAACAAAACCTTACAAGAAAAAAATTTTATTTTTGGAAATTTATTATGGTTGTAAAAGGATGCTTTGGAGATGACGGTTAAGTGGTTTCAATTGTGTTTTTATTTTTTCTTTAAATGAATAGTCTTAATGAAGTGTGTATTGTGTTGCTGAGGAGAAAAAAAAACTACATCAAACTCAGAAGTAAAGGGAGGTACTGTAACAAACATTATGAAATGCTGCGGGGCAGAACTTTCATATAATGCAAAAAGCTTTTTAGTTTTAAACAACACACCGTGCAAGAAGTGGCTGCTGTGATAATTTGCTTTTCTTTTCTATCAGTAATTGTCAATTTTCTTTATTTTTTCTTTCTATTTTTTTGTGTTACGAGACGTGAGTAGACGTTAAATGAGAATTGGCTACGAGTAGTAGTTTGGGCCGATCCAATTTCCAAATAAATCAACGTCTACGATTCATGCTGTGTTTTTAGTTGGATGCTGGAAGGGTGAATTGGTAAAAAAAAATATATATATATTTAAAAAGGAAAAAAAAAATTAAATACAAGGAAAAAAAGGAAATTTTCTTGTTTGATAAGCATCTGCCTAATAGATGTGCTGTGCTTGAAAACTGTTTTCCGAATCGTTCGAAATAATGATGAATACAAGTGGATCGAATTACCGAGGTTCTATGATCTCCCCCCTCCCTCTGGTCGTAAAAATTTTATTTGTATCATTTCGGGAGTTGAAATTAAATGCGAAAGGGAGTAATAATTAATTTTTTTGGAATCCAATTACAGTCACCCTTTAGTTAGTTACGAGTGAATAAATGTCGCTGGCTGTGTGATAAAATATACAGGCTGAGGGTGTCCCGTAAATCCCATTCGCGTACGAACGACCGAAACGCGCATCTGTGTAATGTTATTCCAAGAGACAAATGGACGCGAACGTACTGTTTAACACTAGACTGAGAATTGTTGTTTATCAACGAAACCAGAATGTACTGTTTATACTAAAAGGGAACCCGTCAATAATGACGGTAAATTCCCGGTTGGGTATCATGTGATGCTGATCGACCAATGGTGGTTGAGATAATAGATATCACTAGTGGAGCCCTAACGCGCTGATGTTTTGCTGGCAAAATAACCATTTTGCCACCAACTTATTTTAAGTTTAAAAAACAAACAGGCGGCTAGGGTATAGTTGTAGTATTGTAGCTATGTTTCTATAGTAGTTATACTCTATAGTTATACTCTATATAGTAGTTATACCCTATATAGTAGTTATAGGGATTCTTGTCCAGTTGGATTGTGATTGGCCCAAAAATTGGCCTGTTGTTTCTTAGCCAGTAACCATTGAAGTAACAACCACGAGTTGTCATGGAAACATTCGGTGAGCGCAGTCATCATTGTCAATTACAGTATTGTAACTAGAATCTAGACTATTTTCTAGAGATATTTATTTAATTTGTGTATGTTGATATCTATTATACAGTGTTTTCATATGGTATGATTATGGACAGTTTTCTGTTTGCATTTATAATACGAAACCATGATTATAGACAATTTTTAATACAGTCTTTCTTAGAATCATGATGGGTGTCAACTGTATCTCCTTTATGGTGAATCACCCAGAAAGTTGTTTTTTTTAATGGGAATCACACCCATTAGTTGTGCGATAGTTATAAATCACAATAGACGACAGATATACAAAAAGGGGACTTAAGTACTTGATAGACGATGGGGGTGAAACCTTTACATTAGTCAAGAATTTAATTTTAAAACTCTTTGAAAAATTTATGGAGGGAAAATGTTAAATTGAGTCGTTAACAAGCTTACATAGGTTATGTGTTTATATATTTTTTTCTGGTTGCTGTTTCGTTTAAGAAAAATGACCACATAAACCGATGGCAATTAAAAATAATAATAATAATAAAAAAAGGGAAAGAAGCATGGAGGAGAAAGGTGATATAAATTCGATAGAATTGTGCGCGGTGCCTTTTCTTTTATCTCGTTAGTGACACTATTTATTTTCTTTGGCCAACTCCTCCTACTCGTGTAAGAAGAAGAAAATTCGTTGAGGTGAAGGGGCTCGATTGAAATGACGAATCAGGCTTGTCAAGAGCATAGACAATCGGTATTTTTTTTCTAGTTTACTCATCGGTTTCACGAATAGTTCTCGTTTTATGCGAGAGTTACGTTGTGCAAAAACTTCTCGTAAATAAAAAAGCATACACTGTAGTTTCTCATAAATGGTAACACTAGCAGCAATTCTAGCGAGTTCCTAATATACGATGGGAGAAATCCTCAATACTCGTAATTAGCAAGAATTTCGTTATTATGCGATTTTGTGTTCCACACGTAACTAAACGATAAATATCTACCACTTGATGGGGATGTCTAAATATGAAAAGTTCGTCTTCAAAACTTCAAAACTTTATGTTTAAATATGAAGTTTTTTGTTATTAGAAAAACTTCAGAGGGAAGCCCAGTGCTTCGAGATATGTTCAGTTTTATAAGTTTTTTATAAACTAAATGACAGATATCACAAAAGGAAACGTCTTTTTTTATTTGTAAAAAAAAAATTCTAAAATTCATTATTATTTTACCAATTTTGCCAACAAAAAGTCAAGTACAACACTTTTTCACGAAAATGTACGAACTTGAAGAACTTTTTTCGGTGAAAACTTCAGTTTTTGCGAGGTTTGTGCAGAATACATCCTTCGTATAAAAATCCGACTCGTTTAAAACCTGCGTTTTTTTATAAAGTTTTATTTGCAAAATTACCTGCATTCTTAGAATGTGTTCAATATGAAAAAAATCTTATGATTTCAGACCCACCAGACACCCTGTACAACGAAGAATACAGTTAAGATTTATTGTATATATATACAATAAATACATAACGTTTCACCTTAATCATAATGTGACAACTGGCATCACTACGTAAAACATACTTTTCAAAGTTTCTTTTCACAATACAAAAAAAGTGTGTCAGTTTTTCAAATATTATATAATTAAAATATTGAAAACATTTGGGTTGAAGTGTATCTTGTTCTCTTTTTCGTAACGTCGACTTATAATGTCTTTGTAACATCTTGACGCGTTTTCATTTTTTTTCTTTCAATCTTTTGATTCTGTAACAAAAAAACTTAAACCCAAGAGCATCTTCCTTTACACAAACCGCTTGCCAAGAATAAATTAGATATGATTGTACCAATTATATTGTCCATTACGGTCACGGGGAAACGCTGATGCAGTTGGTCTGATGGACTTGCGCACTGTAATCAACTTGCGTCAAGTGGCACACATGGTATTTTTTGTTCTGCTTCCCGGTTTTTCTTTTCTGTTATCTACCTTTTCTTTTACACCTCGTTTTTTCTTATTTCCATCTAAGCCCTTCGGTAGTCCAAACTTTTTATTCATTTATGTAATTTCTTTCTGCTCTAACTTGCCTTAAGAAAGCATTCCAAGAATGACCGAATGTTCACAAGTTGCAAAGTTTGTTCTGTGAATGCGGAACGAGGAAGCTGTTGTGGTCTACATTCTCAAAGTATATTGTGATTATTTTTTTATGTATTAGTACAGTCTAGGTGTACTATTCGGTAGCGTCTTAAGAGTTAGTGGTTTTTTTTTTTTTGTTTTTTATAATTTAACACGTTCGCAGATTTTTATGAATCGTAAAAGTAATGTAATGAATGAAGTTTGGTTTTATTGTGGTTTTATTATTATTTTTTGGTCAGTCAAGTGGGCGGATTCGTGGTTTATGTTGATTGTCTCCTACCACGACGCTAATGTAATGGCCAACTGACAATATGCTATTTGTAGGGTGTAGGTAATAAGTACATAAAACTGGTCATCTTTTGTTCTAAGTTAAATTGTTCTAGGAAACTAGAACATCTGCTTTTATCGTCGTCGTCTTTAAAATGTAAAGTTTAACAAACTTTTCATTCTGTTGATTTTGTGTGATGTCTAAAATCTTTGCTTAGTTTTGTGAAAACGTAGTGTTGAACAAGTGATCATAGATGGGGAACATTTTTATCAAAGGATGAATACAGATGCCACATTCTCAGCACGTAGCGAGCAAAGTATAGAGTTTATATTATTACGACTTAATTTAGCATCCCGTTTACATGAGTGCATGTCGTCATTACAGCCAATCAAGATCAAAAGTTGGGCTGGCAATATCGTGTTGTTGTTGTGGTAAGGAACAAGAAGAAGAAGAACAAGAACAAGGCTTGCTCATTTGGTGAGAAGAGTGGAAATACCTGAACTGTCAGATGGTTGATAAAGATAGAGAGCGGCATTGTGGGCTAGCAGGGATGATGAGCGAGATAAGCATCTCTTTGCTGAGCAAACCTATGGTACAACAAACTCGTTGTTGTTGTTGTTGTGGTAGTTCCTTAATGGTGGTAGTAAATGACGGAAACATCCAACTTGCTTACATGGCTACCACTCCCTTAGCAAACTTCATCTCTTTGCAAAACTTGAAGCTGGTTGCTATGAATGAACTTGAAAATGCTTGTAGTGTATTATTGCTTTTTGTTCGATCCTGCTTTGGGATCACAATACGTAATACAAAACAAAACAAAAGACAATAAAACTACAACATCAACTCAAAAATAAATTTGTCAGAAAAAGACTAATTTGTGACATTATTGAAAATATATAATACTTTTATGTTTGCATGAATACATGTATATGATATATATATATATATACGTACGAGGGTAAATCAAAAAATAAGTTTCACTCGTGACTAAAAAAAAATAACAAAATGATATAGACATTATGTATGTTAGTGTAAAGGTACACCCTTTATACACATATTCGTTTAATACCTGTAAACACTTATTGGAGCGTGTGATCAACTTTTCGGTATTCCCCCACTGACGATTTCGCTCCAGTTTAGTGCAACCATTTCAGGGCCACCGTTTTCACAGTTTCATTGGTTTAGAATCGTTGTCGTACAATTTCGTTTGCCATTTTATCGGAAAAGTGGTTATGGACGTTCGGCTACCACTTGTTTGAAAATTTAACTGTACAATGTAAACAGAAACATCCTGTGTGGTTGTTTAAAATCGCTATTTAAACTGTTGTGGTGTTATTTGTTATTCATACCGGAAACATTTTAGGCTTATATCAAGCTCAAAAGACACAATTTTAGGGGGGGCTACACTACAGGGTGATCCGCGTGGATCTTTTATTGTTTTTCCAAGTTTCTCACAGCAGCAACAGCTAGGGTTTCCTCGTTAGCTAGATGATAAACCCGTGGAGTAACGAAAAAAAGTTATTTGCACCAAATGTAATGATGGTAGTGAAGTTTTGGCTGGAAGCCTTTTAACCACCCGACAGCCAGACAGCCAATCAAATTACAGCCTGTCTGCTCCGCGGGTTGCCAAGTTCGAGGTAATGGAGTTGGACGACGAACCATGAAAATGTGTGCGCGTCTGTAGCAAAAAGGCTTCCCTCAAGGATAGAGTTTCGTGAATGTAAATCGATTTCTAGATATGATGTTGATAATAATGGAAATGGTATAATTTTCTTTTTTTTATTTCCAAATGTACCAAAAAAAAAAAATCAATTACTTTGTAATGAAGTTTTCATTTCATTTCACCGTCATTTGCTGCTGTTCTTCAGAAAAGATGTAAACAAAAGTTTGGTTATCTTTTTTTTTTTCGGAGGTAACATGTCATTCTTAATTCGATGGATCTTTGTCACTAATTACTATTTCGTGGTTGGTTCATTTTTTGTTGGTTCATATTTTTTGTTCTTTGATTATCATCCTCCAAGGCTTATGTCTAATTTTTTTCTCCTTTTTCTTCCCCTCCTGTACATTATGTCAGGAACTTGCATAGCCCACAGTTTTCTTCTTCTTCTTCTTCTCTGCTTCTTAAAGGTGAACTCCCCTCTCTAATTTTTCATTCTTTTTTTCCCTTCATCTTATCCCCTTTTCTTTTTCACCTTAATTCGACTGCACATCATTTTTCTTCAAGTAGCACGCGCGTCGCATCTTGTTACGTCCAACAAGTTGAAAAGTCTCAAGACTTTCTCGTTCGGGTTTCAGAAAAATTGCGAAACAAGTTCGTGGAGCAAGTCTTTTAATTTTGAATGATCCAATGATAAAATATAATCGTTTTTTGTGAGTTTGGTTTATTGTATTTTCTTTTTTAATCCTCCATTTTTATTCCCCTTATGTTTACTCATTTTTCAATAATAATTGCATGATAAGTAGCTTATTGTTTGTTATGTCATTTTGTTTTTGTTAATTCTGTACTTTACCGTAACTGAAATTGCCATTGGTTGTGTGTAGTGCCATTTGTATCACTCGACATGTAACTAGTTGCTACTTTTATTATTTTTATACTCTCTATATTAGCTTCACTTGTGAGTGAATTTCTACGCACAAAACGATTCGATGGATTTTGATGAATGAGGTGTCCACGGACCCGTCCTATTTTACGAGTGACACTGGCTGTATGGCATCAATGAAAAACCAATATGGCGGACGTTATATACCAGTATGTAGGCCTATAGATTGTGAGTGTGTTGTGAGCTTCTACATACAGAAACAAGACGACTCGGTGGATTTTAACGAGTGAATTGTTTATGAATACGTCTTAGTTTACCGAATAACATTGGTTAATGGCGTCAATGAAAAATCAATATGGCGGACGTTACATGCCCTATATGCATTATTTTTAAACCCTCCTACAGGTTAAATGGCTCGATGGATTTGGATGAATGAGTTGTCCACGAATCCGTCTTAGTCTCACGAGTGTCAGTGCTTATATGCTGTTAATTAAAAACCAATATGACGGCCCCAATATGCCAGTATATAAAGAGTATGCTTAAAAAGAGTTTTTAATGTACTGTACGTGTTAATTACCCTAAACTAACCTTAACTAAAATCGAGTCACCAGGTTAAGTTAGTTGAAAATAATAAAAGAACCAATTGGTAACATAATCGAGTGATACAAATGACCGTAGCCACTAACGTCACCAACGGAAATCTCAGTTAATGGTAAAGTATCGTAAATTCTTCTGTATCACTGGTCATATTATACCTTAACTAGGGTAATTTGAAAAGTACCCGCAAGGAAATAATTATTTATTTCAATTTTTCGGTAACTTTTTTGAACTACCATTGTATGTATCGTCAAAATATATGCGAGGTATTTTCGCAAGCTTGCAGTTTCGGTCATAACTTTTTTATGTGATGGATCTCAGAAGTTTTGATGATATGGAAAATTGCACACTTGATTGACAGGGTCTCGTTTCGCTGTCACTCGGTTAGCTCCAACCACGATGAGCCATCCATCAATCATGGCGTGTACCTCGGTACCCTCCAGTACTTACTTTTGCTACACTCAGTTTACGGAACAAAGAAAACATAAAACATCTCCACCGAACGCGGTGTTAGGCTCAAATAAAGCACAACCCCCCCATATCCGCATGCTAAACATGCTTGGGTCGGTTTTTTGATGTTCTTGACACTGGTTCAGTCAATATGACAGAAAGTACATTCAAAGAATGTACTTTCTGAAAGTACATTGAAAGTACAGAGCACTTCATGAAAGTACAGAATGTACTTTCTTAAAGAATGTGGCCATCAGACCGCACGATTTATGTGGGTTTTACGATTATAAATTATGTAATTTATGTTTTTTAACAACTTATGGAGAATGAGGAACTTTGGTTTTATGCATTTAGTAATATGATAGCTTTCATGATCGGTGTTGATAGCTTGATACCAAACTTCCTACATTGTAGATTATCAGGTCGCGAGAGCCTTAAGACGTTGGTATTTCACCAGAACACGTTTTTACAAATTATTTTTCGAGTTTTAACTGTTTTGAAATGTTATGTATAAGATAGTTACTGCCTGTCGTTTACTGTATTGTACTACCACGCATACTATGGATTTACGTGACAATTCAAAAAGTCTTCAATAGATTTCAAATATACAAGTATGTCACAAGAGAAATTCTTTGTGCTTGTAATAAACATTGGTCATTATGCGATTTTTTAAATGTTGGTCTTAAAACTGGAATCTTACTATGGTGTTGTCTAAACCAAACTTTGACTGAACGCATAAATCGAGAACTTACTGTAGTGTTGGTTTGTTTCAACATGCTATAACTTTAAGACTATGAACTTCAGAACATAGAAACTTTGCTTGTGTACGGAGGAGATCCTAAGGATATGCATCTGAAAGATGTTTTTTCAATCGTAATTTTATAAACGTGGTATTCTTACAAAAACTCTTTAAACTAGACGGAACTACCAAAACGGCGACCAAATCGCCCGCAAATGAGTATTTCTAAGAAAACTGAACACCGCTGAAAACTGAACACTTTACTAGCGTGAAGTGAACCTTCTGTTAGTATTAATGATAGGATATTATGTTCACCTCTAATATCATTGTCACTGATGGGTAGACCATTATGTCCACTGATTGGAAGCAATGTTTTGAAATCAAGTTGAATAAGACAGTGGTTAGGTTAAATGACGTGGAAAAACGTTTCATTATTATATACAATATAACTTGGTAATGGTGGTTATTTGTTTCTCGGAAGTTGTTTTTTTTTATGTTTCTAAGCGGATGTACTCCTGTTTTCGTTTTGGCGTTCATGAACGGCCATGTTTGTTCGCCGGCGGTCGTTTTGTTGGTTTTTTCCTTCATCTTTACAAGTTCATCGTTTCAGGCGTTTCATTTTTCCCCTCTCGGTTTTAATAGATTAATTTAGGCTGACGAGCAATTTGTCCCGTGGAGTCTTTTATTACGCAACTTCTTAACACGTAGTTTAATTGGAACGTGCCTTTAGGATGAGATGAAAGTGGTTGTGTGTGTTGCCTCGATTTTTAATAATAGCGTGCACAAGACGATGTTGTGAAATTAAGTTTCCAGCTAATAATGAACGGTCATTAACAACGAGTCTGGTGGTTTTCGACGAAAACGTTTGCAACGAAATAGACTGTTCGTGATTGGCGTCGTAATACGATCCCCCCAAAAAAGTCAAGTTTATTGAGTTGCACAGATTGGATGTTCGATACTTAACATACCACATGCTGAAATAATTCCACACATGATCATGGATTTTACTAAAACCTAGCAATACAGTACCATGAAGCCTAGGTTGATCGATCCTTCATTTTGCTAACTTGACACGTGATTGTTTGAATGAAGTTCGTGTTTGTTTGTTGATTTTGAATTTTGGTGGCCGGTTGGGTTTGGTGTGGCGGTTTGTGGTCGTGTTGTCTCTTGTTTGAGTTATTCGTTGCTTTTCACTGTGACCAAGCTTCTATGTAGCGCGAGCGAAACGTTAGTGGATTATTAGCGGTTTTTGTTGTTGTAAATCACCTCTTTTGGTTTGTGCCTTTGCCATAGAAGGTGTATTTTTTTGCTTTTTTAACCGACTTCAAAAAGGAGGAGCAATCGACGCGTATGTATTTTTTTTTATGTATGTACATCCATTAGTCAAAAACTGCTGGTCCGATTGGGACTAAACTTTGGTTTTCGACTTGGAATTCCTCACAGGTGGTCCCACAAAATTTGTCTATGAACTTGTATGCCTAAAGGGGACGCCATAATCGAGACATAACTATTATGTAATTTTCTGCAGGATCTCGTCTCAGCATTGTCATTTAGTCACAATGTGAGCTGGATGATGATTGTTTCTGATCGTTGAAGCTAGTACCCGCAATCCACTAATTTCAACAATATCCCAAAAGTTGGGAAATTGCAGTTCCCTACATTTTTCAGTGATGATAATTTGACAATTTTAAAGCAACTTTGATACACTGTACTATATAATCAGTAGTATTTGTAGTTGTTTAACTGTATTAGATGTCATGTTGTCACACCATCAAAAAAGTTTTTAATGGAGTAGTGATAGCCCTCCAAAAAACAAATAATTAAACAATTAAAAAACTGACTTCAGAAATTGCACCAAAAAGTATAGAATAATTTCATTTCTAATACAATTAATTACGGTATGCGTTACTAAATTCTATCACAAATTAGATTTGATGTTATTTAACATTATGAAATTATATTGATATGAGTTTTAAGACGTGTACATTTGAAGTTGGCGCAACACATACGTTATGCATACAAATGTAAATGAGCAACGTGGGTTGCGCCAACTTCAAATGTACACGTCTTAAAAACTTATATCAATAATAATCATATCATGAATAATTTCATAATACTAAGTGACATCGAAACTAATTTGTAGTATAATTGAGTTAACGTATACCGTAATTAATTGTATTGGAAATAAAATTATTTTATAGTTTTTGTACAATTTTTGAAGTCGGTTTTTCAATTGTTTAATTATTATATTATGTTTCTGAGGGTAGGGAGTTCTATTGTTTTTGAATAAGGTGCTAACTCGTGATCGTACACGAGATCATTGTTTCAATTTCGAAACATGCGTTACAGATACAATTACGTAACAAACGTTTCATAGTCTATTCATATTACAAACATTGGTGAGAAAAATGGTGCAGACTTGGAAACAAAATGGATGAGGGTGATTTAAGAAAGGGGGTAGATAGTTCGACCTCAGTTGGAAATGGTCGATTCCTATCTATCCGTTTCCCAAGCCTTTTATTTTAGGGGGACAAGGACCCCACGAAAAGATGAGAAGGGTAGGAAAACGCACAGGGGTCAACGAAAGATGAGTACACTCTGATTATATTGTACTGTATATAGAACACATCCAACAAACACCACCACCACCGTCATCATCATCATCATCATCATCACACTTTTCTTTTGCTTCTCTAGTTGCACAACTTGTTTTTGGTTTTTTTTTGGGGGGTTTCCTCCTCCGTCATCTTCTTCGTTCATCATCATCTTCAACCTGTTTTCGTGTCTTTGTCGCGGTTTCGCCTCCTGCTTCGTTTCGAATTTATAGCTTATAAATATTAATTTGGCGAAGATGTATTTTTCTTCCCCTTTTCTTTTTATTTCGTTTTTCGAAATATAACGACTTGAATTGGAAACGTTTTTCTCGGAAATGTTTTGTACGTTTGATTTGTTTGGATTATCTGTATTAGTTGATAAATTTGAACATCGATATTAGATGTACGGAAACAATTTATAGTGTTGTTACGATGGTAACGGTGTTTTGTTTTTTAAGTGTAAAAAATGATGGTAAACATCAATGTTATTGCATCAATGCATCAATGTTATTTGATGAGGTTATTGTTTTATAGCATGGTAAACCTATTCATGGCGGAAGTGAATTAGTTTCTTGATTGGTTGGATTTCTTATTGCATTGGACAATAATGATGGGAATCATGACCCTTTCCAAAGCTACTTGATAAATATGACCCGACGTGAAAATATTTGACAAAACTCGGAATATGTTTGACAAGTTGTCCAAATCCAAATCCAAAATTGGAATTTGTTTTGCAATTTCTTTATATTAAAAAATGATTTATATTTATATATCGATAAAAAATGAATTTATATTAATTATGTATAGTTTTTGTGGTCTACCTTTGTATACGCCCCTGACAGTATATACCGTATAGTGTATTTTATCTTATTTTTAATTTAACAATATAACGACCACTGGGGTCAAACAATTGGTTACAATAGTAATTCAAATCTAATAACTATAAATGTAATA
>JAQIWH010001016.1:0-36641 GCA_034695005.1 Cryptops parisi | reverse complement strand
AGTAATGTATGCTTTATGTTTATCTTGCTGTAATTGAGTAATGGGGCTATTTTTCGTGACCTTTATCAACTGCCATAGAGGGTGTATTGAAGATGAATTTTGGACCAAATTTCGTTTGGCTTTTCTGATTAAATCTTTATAATTTTTTTTGGATGCTTTCAATTGGTCCTTCAATATTGGGTTTGGAGCAATGAGAAATTGTTTATATATATCATTCTTTTTCTTAAACGCCTGACTCAGCTCTTTATTCCACCAAGTTTTAGGTGTGTATCCATTGTTAGAGGTTTTTTTAATCTTTAAACCTGCTTCTGAGAGTGTTTCATATAGAATAACATTTAATTCTTGTAACTTTCTATCGGGATGATGGCAGTTTAATATGGCAAGACAGCCTTCTTTGAATTTTTTATTGTCCGTTTGTGGCCATTGAATATGTTGATATATTATTACTATCGTAATAATATATTACCAATGCGTGTTAAAGGTTTCGTAATTTCGTTGTATCTCGTTACGGAGGTATTTTAAAAAAGTAGGAATAGTTTTGAATCACCCTGTATAGTTATATTCAATGCGTGAAGTGATTAATCTAAAAAACAATTTTATCAACTTTACGATAACTGCTTGACTTCATAATGCAGACCTTTTTGATGCAAATTGAATCGCCCGCTTAAAGAAATCATGACGTCAAGTTGACTGACGTCACAGGGGAAGCGTTTCAGCGGGAAGTTTGAATGTTTCGATTGGCATGAACAATATTCTTAACTTCAGAAACTGCTGACATTTTTAGTGTTGCGTAGCGTAAACAGCTACATTATTTCTAGCGTTCTTTGACAAAAGAAAAAACACGCGAAGTCCCCATATTGAGTAAACTACCACCGAAGTTGCCATAAAAAATATTCATTAGGTTTACGAGTTTGTTACAGCGATGTTCGGTGGGCGGGACAACGTTTTAGACATTTGTTTCTCTTTTCATGTTAACGCGTGTTTTCTATTTTAAATATTGCTTTAAGAAGACGAGGGAAAACACGAGACCGATAAGATAATAGGGCGCTAGTTTGGTTCCATTTTTCTTCTTCATCATTTCTCTTTCTCCTCCTCTTCCTTTTTTTTTCAACTTCTCGTGTTTTATTACTTGTTAGATGGCTATCAGCGCGACGGTGGTGATAACCTTTTATTCACCGCTGTTGTCATTAGCACTTTGCGTATGTTCACACCCCATTAGGCGAGAGAGAGAGAGAGAAAGAGAAAGAACGAGAGAGAAGAAAGTAAGTGTGAAAAGGAGAAAATTTCAACCGCGAGAGTGTCCTAAATAAATGAGATCGTTGTTCCATTGGGTTAAGTAAAAAAAATTAGGTACTTTCATCATGTCATTTCATTTGGTGTTTTTATGACATTTTCATTTTGACCCGAAAGAATTCACGAAATAGAAGAAGAAAAACAAAACAACGAATTATAAAGTTCACGTGTAAGATTCCAATGTTGTTTATGTTCGTTTATAACGAAATTAAACCGGTCTTCGTTTCGATGGTATAGAAAAGTTTTCCTCTCCTCGAGTGGAACGCGTTGATGTCGGTTGGTTATAAACCCCCTGGGGGGACGAGCTGATTCGTTTAATAACTCGCGGTGTTTGAAGATGGTCTTAATGGACCTAGCAACGAGACGCTATTTTGTGTCTAACTCGCTCGTGATGAATGAGACTGCAAGTTGGAGCTGCCATTCGAAACCCCCCTCACAATACGATTCGATTCCAATTAATAGCTCGCGCGCTTGGCGATCAATATTAATTACCTCAACGCCACTTTCGATTTTCCTCCCTCACCTGCGATGACCAACCATTCATTAATCAACCGCGTGCCTTCTCCATAATAGGGTTTGCCATCGTCTCCCAAAGACTGCCAACGCATTCAACGTGTTCTCTAACCTTGTTCTTCGTCCGCTGAGGTTAATGGTCATTTTTCTTGGACTCAAAAGATGAGACGATAACGAAGGTCATAGAGGCGTTGAGAAAGAGGAACGAACAGAAATCGCGCAAAGCAAAATTTTGTGATTCTACAGGGTGTCTAATAAAAAAAATATATCCTCACTTCTACAGTCCATAACTTTTTAAAAATTTTATTTGTTTTTTTGTTAAACTGGTGTAACATACTGTAATGGATTATCTTAAAATCAAACTTTGAGCAAAAGATTTGTCCTATGTTGCTGTTAAAAGTATGAGAGAGTTTTGTAGTTGAAGTGCAAAGACAGTTTAGAAAGAAGTTTCAAACAAATCCACCTACACGACTCATCGTTGATTATTATTACTCTCGCCAATACTCAGGGCTATTTAGGACAACTTATTTTTGTTCAAAGTTCAAGTGCAATGTTAGCAATCATGTTATATCAGTTTCACTTAAAACAAACGTAAATTGAGAAAATTATGCACTAGAAGTGTGGATACATTGTGTTGAGACACCTTGTATTATATTGAACGATATAAGATGTTTTGTTCTGTCATTGTACATGCGACGTGAGTTTGAATTTATTATCACATGCAATATTTTCACATATTTTTTTTACATTTTTTATTCGATTTACAGTATGTCGCGTGCTGGACTTGGCTTGGGTTAGTCACTCCTGTTTTTACAACATTTTATTTAACTTACTCCGAGGTTTAAATTTGCAGGAAAATAATTTAAAACAAAAATGTAATGTTCATATTTCATGTTTTCATATTCATGCTACACTTTTGCAAAGTAAAGATTTGTTGAAAAATGAAAGAATGTCACCAATTTGAAATTTCTTCAGCTTTTTGTATAAGTATAAAGGCCTCGTGACACACGCACGATTTTGGTGTTGCAGGTGGAGCAATCTGTGCACAAGTATCATGCTAGCTTCTTTCTCAGCCAATTAAAACTGGTTGGTAAAAAACTGACGTTACAGTTATTCACAAATTCGTCGAATTGCCACATCAAAAATTGCGTATGACGATAGGCTTTTTTTTTTGGTGATGTTTCTAGGGTCTACGACTAACTAAATAAAGTCACTACAAAAAATGTTAGTTGTATATTTTTTTAGTAAGTTTGTCTAAAATTGAAATACAAAAACAACTTACCACCTTAAGAACGAAAAGGAAAAAGTTTTTTAGTGTATTTGCGAAGTACGATTCTATTTTAGTTTTTTTTAAAAAAATGTCGAAGAAAAGGATGAAAAGGAAGAAGAAAATGTTGAAAGAAGCAAAAAAATATATATATATATAAGGTGTTGCAAAAGCCGAGCTAAGAAAGGTTTTCAAGTGGTTCCAAAATTCAATTGGAAATGCTTTTCAGTTAAGAGGTCGTGTTGCGAAATCAATCAAAATGGAATGGGGGAGGAAAAAAAATAACCTTTTCGGTCCCCATTTGCACAAATCTGTAGATTATTTTTCAACATTCCATCTCGCGTGTGATTAACCAGTGAATGATTTAGATGAGTTAAGATGATGCACTTTACTTTCCATTAATTCGTGAGTGACAAGTGGAAACGAATGATGTAACAGGACGTTTGATGAGCCTTTTCCAATTGGTGCCAATCGAAAGTTCAACCGACCGTTTTCAATCGAATCACGGCCAATTTATTAGCTGACGCGAATTATGACATCGGATGATCAACTGCCAACAGCCATTAACATCCGAAATGGCAATGTCCTTTGTTGGAATGTTCCAACTTCTATTAGCTTGCCAACTTGCGTTTGCCTCGTGTATATAGTGTGATTATTTTTTTTTTCGCTTTTCGTTGGAGAGCAGTTCGAATTAACCCCAAATCGACTTGAAAAGCGTGACCAAAAAGGTCTGGACTTCTCCCAAAAATAGGTTGGAAATAACTTTTTTTTTCTTCGTCTTCTGTCTCGTCTGACTGGACAGTTTCATAAATTGGGAATGAAAAGAAAGAACGATGACCGATGGGTCTTGGTTCATTCGCGCCTCTGACCTGAAACTTTTCTTACCTAAAAAAAAAGTCCCATTTTTTTCTTCCGTTTCTTCTTTCCAGTTTCAAAACTCATTAGAAGTGAACGTATTGATTTTTTTTTTTTTGGTGGCAGTAGTTGTTGTCTTCTAGAGTTTTATCCATTTGTACACGAGCTTTTGTTTTCCTCATAAAAGAAAGATGTTTTTTTTTTCTCGCTAGCTTTGTAAATGGTTGACTTTTTTTCATCATGTCGTACTTTAAAATTGTGGCTCGTTTTCGTGGTCAGGTTTAATGATTACCAACCCAAACGACATCTATCTTTAACAATTAACACTAAAAACGTGTAGGTTGTAGTTTAAAGAGTGATATCGTTATATTAAGCTTATATCTCATTTTTTTTTTGAGATAACGGAACTTCGAAAAAAATAATCGTAATACGACAAATAATAAAACATTTGTTTACTAATTTTAGATACTGTACTTAATTATTTTTTTTGCACACAGTTTACTTGGATATACTATAACGCCATATTTTTTATTTCAAAATTTTTACTATCAAGATAAATCTCGTATCCTTACTATTAATTATTATTAGCACTAATAATTAACCAGAATTGTGAGTGTATCATAAACGCTTTTTGTTTATCCGACGTTGTTTATGCACCATAACGTGAGGGTAGGAATAATTTGCTTATAGTTGATCATATTTATTCTAAGCATAGTTTGCTTAGCAGTATTAAATTTCCTTTATGCCGTTTGAAAAAAAAACCTACAACGCATGCGTTCTTTCAGATTTTCGAATCATCGAAATGACGAGTGACGCGTTCCAAAATTCTTTTAGTCGTTTATCTGATGAATCTAAATGTGCTTCTCATAGGTTAATTTTTATTTTTCAAGTTGAGCGAGTTTGATTTCCTTTCTGCGAATTAACGAAATGGTGGTTAAGTCAATCCACAATTGGACGCGACAGACCATTGTGTTCTGTTTTTGTCGTCTTTGTTTTCCGAAGCGGTGAATCTTGATTCCGAGTGGGCAAGTAGAGAATAATCAGTCGATGAAAGGAAAAGAGAAAGAAAAAGGAAAAAGGAAAAAGTTGTAGGCCATAAATTTGATGGATGACCAGTTGGTTGGTAGTGGCACGTGGTCGCATTTGGCACAATGGGTTTCATTCGATTTCCTTAATTACGATTGGTGGTGGTCGGTGAGCGAGTAGGTCTTAACGTTGCTGACGAACCCTTTTATCATCCTATTCTCTCTTCTCCTCCTTTTATTTTTTTTTATCCCTCACCTTTCTTCCATTCGATTATCCCTTTTCTTTTTCGCACCTTATTTGGCGAAAGATGCCAAGAGACAAAAGCCAACGCCGAACCTATAATGGATGAATTTATCTTCTCTGATGTGTTTGTTCAGAAGTGTTGGGCGCAAGACCAGTGCTTGGGATGACAAACTATTTATCACTTTAATGAAAACGCATCTTAAACAGAATTGTGTTTTCAACAAAGTTGTCTCGCCGATCTCGAACGCTGTAACAATGTTATTTTTAACCGCTATTGAATTTATTACACCGTTGGTCCCGAACGAGCGATGAAACTCAACCTCGAACAAGACGGCCCCTGGGCCTTTTGTTGGTTTTTTGAGGTGTCGAAATAGACTTTACAAATTCCTCTTTTTTCGTCATTTTTGTCATCGTCACAATGTGAACTAAATTTTTAAGCATTTTCGTGTAATGAAGTGTAAATATTGACTCGGAACTGTTGAAAATCATTTGTCGCTGCTGAAGAAGAATTCTTGAAGTCCTTCATATCGCGGCGCTTGCTATCGGAGGTTCACTGTGGAATGTGTTAATTAAGTTCAACGATTCGTTTTATACCTAAAGTTGACCGAAGGAGAAACGGAAGTTTGGTGCGGAATATTTATTTCATTTTTTTGATGTTTCGTTTATTTCAATTTTTAAGAAAGTCGCTAGAATACTTTCGTTTGAGATCGTTTTTACAACATTTAACGTTAACGGTGTATAATTCCGGTTGGAGTACTTGTTAGGTCGTTAGAATTTCGTGATGATGTTCTCTTTAAACGGTGAAAATTTTCGGCAGCAGCTTGTTGAAAAACACTTTAAGGAAGCTATTAGTCTGGAAGGGAATTAAGAAGTTATAAATGGAGGAACTCACAAAAAAAGTAAAAGGAGGTGGGGAGGGGGGGCTAGATGAAAAATTTCGACATAAGCTCGGCGAAGAACGAGAGGGGGAGAAAGACGAGTGGGGGTAAGAAGTAGTAATACACACCAGTACTACTAGATGAAGGGGGAATAGGGAAGATAGAAGAGAAAAAAAACAAAATAAAAAGGGGAAGAAACGTTTTCTGCGAGAGAATTAACAATGAAGAAGAAGGTGTAGAAGAAGTAGAAGAAGACTCCCTCATCCTAATTAAAGAAAGCAAGGGACGATAATTCATCGGGGCTCCTGGGTGTCGTTGATACTCTGGTCCCATTTCGGTTGGTTTGCCTTTTTCGTTGCGGAGAACGTACTAAATTTCCGTACAAACGCCCCTCGAGGTAAAGTCCGAATTAAGTGTAAGCCGGTACATCTTTTTCTCTTTTAAAAGAAATGAATTGCGCGCCATGGGACAAGATCCACCATTTTTGGAAAAGTCGTCGTCTTTGTTTTTTCTTTCTTCTTATTTTTCAACTTCTTGTTCTGTCGACCTTTTGGTTGGTGGTGCCCCCCTTTCACCATTTTTGCAAACGCCCACTTATTTTATTTTTTCAACTTCTTGTTCCGCCGACCTTTTGGTTGGTGGTGCCCTCTACAGGTCGAGTCACGCTGCCATCGCTCTAGCGGTGCTAGATACGACTTGAAAACGAAAAGAGAAAATCGGTAGTGGAGTACGGACCATCTATTCAAATAAACGAACAAACCCCCTCTTTTAAATCATTCTCTACCAAAGACCTCGTGTAGAGGGGGCGTAAGGGCACGCCCATCAACGAGTTAATTATTAGTCGAACGCACTTTGCTTCAATATGGCTTTAGGTTCGGATGGTTTCAGAGGGTTACCAAGCCTGCTCCAACCGGATGTGTTTGCAGAAAGGGAGAAGGATGACCCATTTATGGTCGTAAAAGTTAAGAGAAACTGCAAACGATTCGGATGAGAGAGAATGGTTGCGCCGAGTTTTGAAACTAGGTGAACCCAAAAGTGTCGGTGTTGTTACCCTTGGCAACGTTAATTTTGTTGGCGTTTACACGTCTAATTCATTTTCGCGGAAGGTCGGGATCAGCGGGGAAAGGCTTAAATGTCGTTTTTCGAGACCGTTAATGAAACGAAACCGAGTTAATTTGGTGGTGAGAAATGAAACATTTGCAAGTTTTGTGTGTTATGTGTTTCGTGTTGCCCTTTTAATTCTGCCCAACCATGTGTAACAACGTTGAGCTCCTTCTTAACTCCCAACCAAGAATTATATCTTTCACCTTCTGTATAATAAGAAATGCCCGGCTGTGAATGATGTATGTGTGCTACACAATGAGTTTTGATTCGATTAATTTTTTTTTAATATTTTGGGTCAAAGTTTTATAACATTACAAATGCTTTGTAATGCTCTCGAAAGGGAACAAGTGAATTAAAATGCTTTTTTAGAATAGATTTTATATACTGACTGTATATGGTTTTGATCGATAGTTTAGATTATGTGATCTTTGAGAAAAAACGATATTCAATTTAGGCGACTTTTGAGTAAAGCGATATTTGATTTAGGTAATTTTTGTAATTTTTGAGTTTTGCAATTTTCGATTCGGTTTATGCCCTTTTTGTAACATTGGATATGCGATTTTCGATTTATGCAGTTCTCACTTTATACCAAGGTACATTGGTGCCAATTTTTGATACATTGGACTATACAGTACCGGTATATTAGCATAAACACTTCTAGATGTCAGTATACTTTCAATTTCCAGCTCACTCACTCACAAACTTACAAATGAAGCCAAAATAAAGCGTATAAAAAGTTCTGTGTGTTAACATTGTTCAGTTTGCAAATACACTTTGTTTAGTCATAATTTAGAAGTTCATGTTAAACCAAGACAATTACGGTTCATATTGCACCGCATAAAATTTGTATAAATACTTATCAGCAATTCACCGAAATTGCAAATTTAATCAAAAAAAAAAAAGAGAAGAGAATTAAAATAAAAGTCCAGTTATATTTTATGCACATTATGCTTATTTTACATTAATGGTATACTGCACTTGTTATAGCGTGTCCATTTTTATGTCCCCTGTAGACTTGTGTATTAAATAAAGAATGTCCCATGTTACATTAATACAATAGTATACAGTACTTGATATAGCTTGTTCATTTTAATGTAAAATCTAGCGTACCCCAGACTGCGTTAACAAGTTGTTTTGTTTTTTGCAATTAATATTTATATCCACTCGAGGGATACTTTACAAGTATAAAGCTCATTAGACTATTCGTGACATACTTGTCATTGCATAAGGAAAAAAAAGTAGTCCCTCGACAATAGAAATTGAAAAGCATGGAACCTTGTTTTCCATTAGTAAAACCCTACTGGGTGAGTTTGTGTGTTTTTTTAAAAAAGTATCTCTTAAGCAGTTAATAAAGTTTTAAACTGCGACAAAGTTGAGACAATTAACGTTGGTCCACTCGAGGATCCGAGGTATTTCACTACACGTGAGTTGGAAAGAGAAATGAAAAGTAGGGGTGAAAAAAAAATAAAATTGCAAGAGTTGGCCATTAACAAGAAAAAACAAAAAACCATTTTTCCTCGCAGTTACTCCATGGAGACTCTACTACGAGAATGGCAGCAAACATATTGCTCCATTTTTTTGTGTTGTTTTGGTATTTTTTGTTTTGTTTTTTGGGTATTTTGTTTTATTTTATTTTTTTTCGAGTGGTGGTGGTTTGTAGACCTCGGGATTAGAAAAAGATCACATTTCATCGGGGACGAGTTGCAGTGAAAGATGAAGGGATTAAACGCAGTGGATTAAGCGAAGAGAATCGAAAACCCACAAAAGTGAGGAGATGAAAAAATACCAGAAGATTTTTTTCTTTCGTCGATGAAATAGTTTTTTTATGTGTGTGTGTTTTATTATTTTATTCTGTTGGAACGTTAAACCTGTTTGTAGCCAATGAAAGATGACCAGGAAATTTCAAGTGTCATTTTTGTTGCGATGGACAACTATTTTCTTCTTTTATTTTTATCAATCTTTTTTATCTATATATCAATCTTTAATTAAGTTTTGCCTTTGTGAGATGATTGCGTAAATGAATCATCAAAAAAATGAGAATTTTTTTTTTGCTGGTGGGGGTTGAAGATTATGATTGGTAAAAAAAAAGAAATTTTTGGGGGGATTTTTTGGGGGATTTTCTTACAACTTTTCCAGAAGTAAAGTGAAAAAAAAGTTTCAATTTGAAGTTGAAAGACTTACCATTTTGGTTTTTATTTCTTTTCTTTTTTCTTTATTATGTTGGCTTCACTTGTGAGTGATGTTGTGAGTGAGCGATCTGGGAATGAACGTATGCTGCATCTACAGGCGTCTATGAAAATATACTGTATTAGTATATAGCTCGTCAAAATGACCGGAAACTTTTTAAATTTTTATTATTATTAAATTATTAAGTGATTATTATTATGCAATTCATGTTTTTAAATCATGTTGCTTCGCAACATTTGTTACAGTTATTTTTTATTTTAACTCATATTGCTTCGCAACATTCGTTACAGTTATTTTTTATTTTAACTCATATTGCTTCGCAATATTTGTTACACTTAATCGGATCGGATTAGACAGGCTGCTTCTTTTAGCTTGATCGTTTTCTTTCACTCTTTTTACTGCCCCAAGGGAGTGTCCAGTGAGAGTGCGAGTGAATAACCATTTTTCCTAGTCTTCTCACCACATGTATAGGGGTAAAGCTGAGGGGAAGCGGGAAAAAGCTGACTCTCCTACTTCCTACATTCCAGAAGCGCACACACATTCTTGAACCGCATTCACTAAGCGAATTATTAAGTAGATAGTGCAATGTATCAAAAAACACGAAAACGAGAACCGCGTGAGTCCATCGCATAAAACAAAAACCGCATAAGTCCAAAGTTAAATTGCATACCAGGTATATAAATAAAGAAGTCGAAAAATTAAAAACGGGATTACTCAAAATTCGCAGAAATCCAATATCGAATAACTCAACGATCGCATAAATTTAAATTTGCATTAATAAAAATTCGAATAAAATCGAAATTCGCTTTAATAAAAATTGGCATAGATAGGAACGTGCAAAAATCAAAAATGGATTAAAATGCGGTAAATCAAAACACGCATAAATTGAATATGGAATGACTTAAAATATTGCATACATTTTAAGTCGCATAAAATCGAATCATGCAGAAATTAAAAACGGATTCTTTGAATTTACATACGGTAGGCCTCTATATCTGTGCATGACAGTATAATAAAAAGTATGCTTAAAAAGCATTTTTTTAATGTATTGGTTTTTTAGTAGTGTGTTTAACCTACTGACGACGATTCGAGCAGAGGTTTTGCCATTGTTTTTATAACGAGTGTAAAGCTTTTCTTGGAGAAAAAAAAATCGATGGTTTTGTATAAAAAAAGACAGAAAGTGGGTTGGATGGCAATGAGAGAGACTAAAGGTAAGGAAACCATCAAGTCAAAAATGAAAAAAAAACAAAAATTCGTTGCTCAGATTTCATATCTGCGTTTCTGATTATTCTCCAATGCAAAACGAGGGGAAAATAAAGGCCTATACTCTATCATTATCCAACGGTACAAAAAAAAAGACGGGGGGGGGGGGAGAAAATGTCTCCAAAATTGCATCAACAGAGCGCTGAACCCTATTACTAATTCAAGTTTCCTTGCGATGGAAAGGAGAAAGAAAAAACCGAAGCGAGCAATTTTATAAAATTGCTGCATGCTAGTTGATTGAGTTTTAAAGGAAAAATGGGGGAACAAAGAAACTATCCTTAAGGAAGAAAAGGGGAAAATGAAAGAAGCCTCGCTAAACCTCTATCATTATTCAAAATGGTTTTGCTTCTGCGTTTTATTAAACTTATTCGGTGAAACAAGAAGAAAAAGAAGAAATGGCTTTCGTTTTCTCCTCAATTTTTTGTTCTTTCTTAACGTGATGTTGAGATTCGTCGACCAAAACCAAGTCCATGTATACGAATGATGCTATTTTCATGTTGGGTATAATTTTATTGTTTTTGTGTGTTTTTTTTTGTTTTGTTTTGTTTGTTGGTTTTTTTTTTCGGAAATAATACCTATCATTTCGTCTATTATATGTCGTTTTTCCACATTTCTCGAAAGGTAATCCAAAACTCTCTTTTATAGTATCGGATTAAAAATGTGGTTGTGAAGCGTTTGAAAGGGAATCCTTATAGCACGATGATAACTTTGATGTGCTTTCGGGAAAGTAAAGTTATTGATTTTTAAATCGAGTTATTATTAGGTTACCTTTTGGTCTATTAAATTTAAAATTTAAATTTGTATGATGAAATTTAAAGATATATTATATTAAAATTAAAATATTAAATATACACGATAAGTAAAGTCAGACTTGATATTTTGAAAGTACACGGGTGAAAACTTGAACTACAACCACTTGAACATATAATGTACTATACTGTATATTTATATATGTATACTGTACTGTACCACTGTATATAAAAAACAGTTAAGATCTCATGTTCTCCATAGAAATAAGTTTTGACCAGAATTTGTATTTATGTTACGATGTAATTAGATTTAGTGTCTCTCTGGGACGAAGTTTTAATAAAATAAAATAAAATAAATAAATAAACATATGTAGTATAAATACTTTAGTGTTACAGTATTTTTGTACTGTAGTGTTACATAGTCGTATACTGTACTGAATAATATAGTGTTACATATCTTATTATACTATACGATACAGTACTGTTTATTAAAATATTAAATATATCATAAATAAATTCAGACTTGATGTATTGAAAATACAAATAAAAAGTCGAGTTACGATCACTTGAACATATACTTTAATATACTGTATATTTGTATATCTCTAATGATAAAAGACAAGAACGCTCCTCCTCATCAGCTATGGAAGCGCCACCGTCCGTGAAATGCCGAAATTTTTATTTTAATTGTGAAACAATAACTGTAGAAGAGTTAAAACAATAAATAACTGTAATGAATGTTGCGCATCAACATGAGTTAAAATAATGAATTGCGTAATGAAACCAAAATCTCCCGTAATTTTTGACGAGCTATTCACTAGTGTACGTATATTGTACTATACTACTTTGTATGTAGTATACTGCACAATATATATAGCATACTGTATATGTATAATATCGTATACTGTATATTATACTTTTCGAATGGACTCCTTTTTGTGTAGAAACAAGTTAATCGTGCGTTTTACGTGTTATGGGTGACATCAACTCTGACGTTATAACAGAAGTTGTCTTTTATTAGGGTAGGTCAGAAGGTGGACATTTGTTTTATTTCATTTACAATATAAATAGTAACTTCAACGTGTTAGGTGGTGGAAATTATTCTTTTAGTTGGAATTTTTTTTTTGTTGAGGGGGTAGGTGGGTATGAGTTGAAATTACAAGAACGTCGTGAGATGAAGTCATTAAAGAAACATGAAGTAGACTCTTTCATTAAAAAGTATGTATATATACATATATACAAAAAAAAAACCACTAGACACATACACTCGCCATTGTTCTGGTTTTGTGCACGTTTTTTTTTCTTCTTCTTGGTCGTCGTTTTCTCGTTCTCTTTGCGGTTCGAGTGAGATTGTCTTAATTTGCACGAATTGCACAGCGCAGCAGTGGAAGCGTGCCTTTGGAAAATTCTCTTGTTCCCCCTCTTTGCGCCGATGTGGTGGTAGTGGTGGTGAGATTCATTAAATCGAAGTAGTGACGAAATGGAAAACTGGGAAATTTTACCCCTTCTTCCCTCGAATGGGCGAAAGGAGATTAATTAAAACGGAATGAGGCTCTTAGAATTCCATCCAACTCTTAAAGGTTAAAAAAAAACAATCTCAAAGGGTCGTTGTTGTTGTTGCTGCTGTTGCTGTTGGTTATTCCCGTTTAGCAAACCATGTTCAATTGGCTTGTTCTGTTGCGGAGAAAGTTCTCAATTTACCTTTTATCTGCATTTATATGTTGCAAGTTTCTAATAAACGAATACTTGGGTTTCAAATACCGGTAATTTTAATTTTTAAACGAAGAAGACTAATTTAAAACGACTGTTTTTGTAGTGCCGGATAATAAAGTTTATCATTTTTTTTGGAGAGATATTGATTTGGATAATTTACAAACAAAACTTCTTCAAACATTGTTTTGAACCTCTTTTTTTATCTAACTTACTCTGGTGTTGAACTGGTTCGACAACTTTGAGTTTGTTATTTTTGATTTGTTTTCGATGACCTACAGAGCCGAAATTTTGAACATAGGCTGGCATCGTGGAACATTTTGTTGTATCAAATTTAGACGGGGGAATGTCCAGTCAATTCTAAGATTTTGTCACACGAAGGGGCCGTTTTTTCTCGAAAAGTGTTTGCTGACGATATATCTACATTTCAAGCCACCACATATTGTTGTACACAAAGAACACAATAAACGTTTTGTTTTTAGCTATAGTTCACTACCTACTTATAGTGTATAGTATAAAACACTTAACCTATTTCAGCCAAAAATATATTTCTACTTGTTTGTTTCAGTAATTACGAGGGCTTATCAAAAATTGAGTTTTGAGCAAAATGTGTTTGTCATTCAGTTTTTCTTGTTATGACTGGATTTCATGTTCAATTGTGGTTTTCACTTATTATAAAAATAATAATTAATTAAAGACGGTGTTGACACTTTTAATCATTAATCCCGGGTCACAAATTAGTGTAACGTCAGTGATGTTGAATTAGGTCTAAACTGGCGGGGGTTGTAAACAGGTTTACTCGGTTTCGTTCTCTGGTGCAGTTGACAGGATTTTTATTTACATTAACGTTTTCAGCATCCATGCATTATGAATGGGCTCGTTTTCCTCACTCGCTTCCTAAATAGGTTGACGTTGAAAACAATCGGGCAGGCTACTAGTAGTAACTCTAGGTTGGGCTGGAATAAAACTACGTAGTCCTGTTGTTGTGTTTCGAACTAGTGATGGTCGAGGTTGCCGCACTGTATACTTCACGCAACGCGAGCGAATGTTGCAGGAAAGTTCAACCACTAGGGGTTGCTGTGTTGTTTGGCAAAGCGGTGGCGTCACACATCACGTGCGAAAAAGGTTTCCACCGTAGTATTATTACTACTACAAGTTTGTTGTCGGTCGTCAGTGTTGCGACAGGGGTGGGCTAAGGGGTGACTAATGTTGACAGGCAGGGGCGGTTGGCACGACGCCCAGAAAAAAAAAGTAAGCTACACACAGTCGCATAGACACGCACACTCATACCCACCACCACACACACCCCATACCCATACCCTGATGCTAGTCTCGTCCCAAATAATCGACCATCGTCGACCAAATTCACTTTGGATACCGAAACGACTGAATTGTTTTCTTCGCCCGACTTGACATTGCCAAATGGATTTCTTCTTTTTCTTTGGCAGGCAAAACAGATATTCCAACTCTCTCCCTTTCTCGTTCTTTTTCCCCTCTCTTCTGAAAAATGACTAGTAAAAGAAGTCGCCTTCCAAGGGGGGGGGGGGTAGTCGAGTTTTTTTTCTTTCTTAAGACGACGAGTAGAAATCAGCCGAGTTGGTTATCGATTCTACGAGCAGAGGGGGGTAGGGGTTCCGATTTTTTTTTTCTTTTTTATCACTTTTACCAAATGATTTCTATCGTGTTCTGGACGATTAAGCGACGACTGTTTTCCTGTCGTTGGATCGAACTACTTCCTGAGATGATTCCAGTTTTGGGCACGAAAAGTAAAAGTCGACGACGACACTCATCAAAGTTCAATGTCAAGAGAAATTTCTAGATTTCGTTCGACTAAGAATTTTTTGTTGTTTTCAATTTTTTGTTAAGAAAATCTTTCTTTAAGCTAAATTAAGGTTCCGAGTATTCTAGTATAACGTCAGGTCATTAAACTAGGAAAATTCTCTATCGTCGGCAGAAACAACAAAAAGTAATTTATTTCTGGTGTTAGCAACTTGGGATATTGTTTAGATTGAAAATGATGAATGTTTGGGTTTGAAATTGTGTTCTCTTTGTTGCAGACTATGGACATTCATTATGCTCGCCCTCGTTTAGAATGCAGTTTAGCGTTACTGATGGTTTAATCAATGTTTATAACGTGGAACAATAGACGATCTTGTAAATTAATGGAGCTTCGCGTACTTTAATTAGTCTGTTAATTAAATCAGAAGTCAATCATGTTCATACTAGGGATAGCGTTTAGTAGATACGAATGGGGTACTGGTACCGTTTTCGATTTGTAGTTGTTGCGTTTGTTTACTGAATTAACGAAACGTCCATCATCGACCAAGGGTGACGATGATGTACACATGTACCCGAGTTTGATACTCTATTAAATTTGTACGTTTAAAGGTGTTGATTGTGAAACACTAGCAAGTCTTTTTTCACTATTATTATTACATGTAGCTTATACAATATAATATTGTAAAACTTATATTACTAAAATTGTTGTGAGATGGATGTGACGTCAATATCGATGTTAAACTCAAAATAATCGAGTACTTCATTGTGCATCCTAGCTTTGACCATGAATGAAACTGGACTGGAGGATAACGAAAAATAAATAACCCCTTTGGGGTTAGAGAGTGACCAGTGATTTGCCTCTCTGCTGGTTACCATGTCTGGGTAAACCGTCGCTTGCGACTGGAATGGCACATTATAGTACATTTACATAGTGGCGTTCGGCTTAGTGGTGTCGTTAGCAGTACTATAAGGCTATCCATCAACTTTTAGGGTTTTAAGTTTGACAATTGAATAAATTCTACTACAATGTTGAAATTTTAAAAAAATTAAGTTAAACTGCGCTTGTGACGTCATCGTACGTCACATGATGTTTTGGCGGGATCTTTGAAATTATAACTTTATACATGAATTGGGCATTATTGGGTTGATTTAATGAGAATTAAACAAGATAAAAAGCAAGTGTTTCTTTCTGTCCATGGAAGAATGTTTCCATTGACGACGAGTACAAACAACACACTTTGTTGTCAAAGAAAACCATAACAACATGAGTGTACACAAAGAGGTGGTTATCTTAAATCAAATTAAATCAAAGTATCTGTACATCAGAATGCATCCTCACGTGGTATAGCACGGGTTACCTCCTCGATATTAAGGAGGTACGTTTAAACTAGCGTGGTGCAATTTGCGTTTCCGTGGCAACCAAGGTGTATGTTAATTGTTGCAACCTCTCGCGTTCATGTTTTTGTGGTTCGATTTCCATCGTAACCTCCTCGTGGATTTTATTCATTCCCACGGCGAACGTTGAGTTTGGTTTAAGTTGTCATGGCAACAATTGTTATAGGGTTGTTGCATTTCCATGGCAACGTTTGTAGGTTTTCGTAACGACCCTCTGCGTTGGGTTTCCATAGCGACGATAGGTTAGGCATTTCAGCTCCCACGTTACATTGAGGCAGCTTTTCAGGAAGTATGCTAATGAATATTGACTTGGCAAAGAGAGAGAGAAAGAGAAAAAAAAGATGAGAGGAGGGGGGGGGGAAGGAGTCTCACTTCATCGCTTCAAACTTTGTCGTTTCTTTTTACGACTCCTCGCAGTTGTATTCGAACACTGCTCATTGATATAGACTTTGGATAAAAATTGAATAGGTATTATTGATCGTATTCGTTTTACTGGCTCTTATTCTCTTTCTCTCCCTCTCTCGAGTTAAGCTCAGCGTTGGGCGATGGACAACGTTATTCCATCACGATGGTACCTCGCTTTTATGATTGGTCTTATATATTTCGCCTCTCTTTTATTTTTTTCAAGTGCCATTTGAAAACGCTTCAACGCTATCAAAGCTTAACCCGATCAGCATGAATAAAAAAACAAGCTCTTTTACGAGAAGAATCGCGGAAAAATACGAACGCGGGAGAGAGAGAAAAAAAATTTCGCGAGAAGTCGATATGAAAAAAAAAAGCATTGAGGGAAGAAAAACTAGGGAAGGGGTTTTCACACGGCCTTTGCTGCTTGTGGAATGAAGAAAAAAATAAGGGAAAGAACTGAGGGGGGGGGGAGAAGACGAAAGGGGAAGAAAAAATAAAGAAGAGGAAAAAGGTGCAAACGAAACGTGTAGCGACTTATATTCCTGATTCGTCGCATAAATATTTTCCCCAGACAGATTAATGCGTTAGGGTAAAGGCAAAAAGAAGACGAAGAAGAAAAACGCGAAAGTGAGTTTCCAGGAAGAAAAGTCGAGTCGGTGTAGAATAATAAAAGTTCTTCGTCGATGCTGTAAAGTTTGATATAAAATCTTCTTTCTTTTTTTTTATTTTACTCACCGTGTAAGAGGTGGATAGGGTTGTGATATTTTTTTTTGTCGGTGGTGTCGCGTTTGCAGCATTGCCAAGTTGCCATTCCAGAGACGAGTCTAAAGGGTGAAGAAGAAGTCCACAGGTGAAGTGCACACTAGGCACGCGTGAAATTGAAATAGATGATGAGCGAGAAGGGAGTAAAGAGAGAGGGAAAAATACCTTCTTTTTTCCTTTTTCTTACCCCTGTGTCTTTGAGAAAAAGGGTTAAAGGCAGCCAATGAGAACGAAGGAAATAAAGGCAGTCGAGGCGGAATGAAAGCAATACTTGCGAGATGAACAACAGAAAAGAGTTGATATAAAGTGAAGGCAGTTTTTTTTCTTACTTTCGGTTGGCATTGACGATGATACTTATCATAAGCTCTCAATTTTACACCAGCATTTTTAAGACCATTTTTCAAGGATTGGAAAGACACCTTACTTTAGTCCTAACTATCGTGTGGTCTTTTTTTTTTTTTACTGCGTATTTGTTAGGGGTGAAAATTTCAATTCGAATTTTCGAATCTCGAAAAATCTTATATTTTTCAAGATTGGGTTTCGAGGATTTGAAGGATTCGAATTAAATTTCTTATTACCTACTTATTTTAAGGATAGGTCGAATTCGGATTCGAGAAAATTTTGCATTCGACCTAACTCTAAAATTGCGATTTATCTTAAAATTGGTCTCTTGTATTGGTCTCTCAGGGACTGGTAATGAAATAAAATAACATGACATAAAATAACATAACAAAATAAATAGGGGTGGAACATTAAATTCGAATCCTCAAATTCCTTTAATCGTTAAAAATATATTTTTTAAGATTTGAGGATTTGAATTCATGAAATTTTCACCCCTAGAATTTATAGTATCATTACTATTCGGTTTTGATTGTTTTTGAAAGTTTTGCTCAAGAGGCACAACGAATGATAAAATTTACCAACTATAATATGGATAAGTTTATTCCTATTTTATGAATATTTATTGCGATGTGGTTGTGTCGTTCAAGTATGGTTTATTAAGCTTGTACCGGTGTCAAAATATTATCGTTCAGTGAAAACCATCGTGAAGTTGTGCTTTATTTGATCATCAAGTACCACTATCGACGATAATAGTACGTCATGATTTTATCAATCAGTTGTTTATCTTAAACTTTCGCCGATAATTTTGCGTAAGCTAATAAAATTATAATTTTGAGTAAATTTATTTTTATTTTGATATGACTGTTAGCAAATTAGTGGAACTGTTCGAGTGATAATCAATAATTATGTTAAGCTGTAATCATGTACGCTGACGCGAGGGCACAATATCTTTGGCGTTGTGTGCTTTGAAAAAGTTTAAAGATGAGCGCAAATGATTACCATCGTCATTAAATATGCAGTCAAGGTTCATGTTTATGTCATGACGGGGTCGGTTGGAGGAGAAATCCCCTGGAGCGATCACGTGACCTTTTCGTAGCCCACCCGTGGGGCTAAAGAAAAAAATGGAACGACGAGCGAAAGAGAAACAAAAATTTTGCACACAGCGCCACCGTCATTCGGAACGCCCTTGTTTGATCCGCGAAGGTTTTCCAAATACCTCGGGCACGGACCTAAGAGGTAGCACCTAAGTTTTTTTTTTTTTATCCAAGGAAAAGAATAAAGGCAAAGCTGCTGGTTTTTTTGAGATTTTTCTTTTACTTTGTGCGTTTTGTGTGTATGTGGGTGGGTATGTGTGTGGGTGGTTGAAAGAGGGAGGAGGGGGGGAAGAGGAGTGGAAAAACCGTGTGAGCTCAGAATGTAGTATAGAGGAGGAGCTGCCTCCTGGGATTGAAGTTCGTTGCCATTCACCTCAGCTTTTGCTGATGGAAGGCTCGACGAAAAGCCAACCCAGAAAATTTCTTTTCTGTGGGTTTTGGCCGTTGCGGAATATTTCTATTAGTGGCAGAACACCCGTGGGGGGCCAGCCAGGGATTTCTTTCTGATTTATGAGTAGAAGAAAAGGAAAAAGAGAGAGAAGCTCATCTCCTTACCCCGTTGGCGTGTATTGAATAGTTGGTTTCATTTCTCTTCGTCGTCGTCTTCTTCGCTTTACCACACTATCTCCCTGCAGGTCCAATTGATGGATGTTTCGCGGCATGTCGATAGGTGGTTTGATGGCCACCCAATGACATTGCGTTAAAGTGCCAAACGTGGTCCGTGATGTATGATGGCACGGTTTGTTATTGCTGTTGATAGTCGTCGTTGGAAAATGGGAGGCGCAGATACTTTGCGTGTATTACGGTTTGGTAGGTGAACGATCACCCACCGTGACGAGTCAACTCCATAAATTTGGACGATCCAATTGTCGTTTAATGGAGGTCGAGTTTTGATCGGATGATGGATGGGGTGTCGGCTCTCCTGGCTTTTGAAATTTTGTAAACTGCTGTGATAGAATAGAACGCGGTGGTGGCATATATATATGTATGCTTGGAAGCTTTCGCCCAGTACAAGTACACTCTTGACTTACTAGTCAGTTATCGTGCAAGTTAGAAGAACTCTCACTGATAAGATTGTGATCACCGAGTCAAATGGTGTTCAAGGAAGAAAAAAACAGTTCACGCTTGACAGGTTGTAAAACATGGAACTAGCGAAATAATAACTTAAGTGGCTTGTGGTAACGGAGTTATAAATCATTATTTTTCCTCGAGACTTTTGGTTTGTGTTTGTATCCGACTCATTAAATTATGGTTTTAACGTGATTTTTCGCTGAACGACCACTAGGTCGTAAAGATTCACCAGCATTCGTAGATCATCGCTATTAGTTATATTGTCACATGAGTAAAGAAATTGTCATTGAAATGATGTTCTACGGTGTATTGGTGATTAGATAGAGTGGAGTTATGATTATGCCAAATCGTTTTTCTGGTTGAATGTCTGGTTGAAATTTCTGGTTGAATCATTCACATTGTTATTCATAATTGTCAGAAAGTGGGGGGTTTGTCTTTATTGTTCATTATTATTAGGGTAGAGTCATTGCGATTTCAATGGTCCTTAAGAATAGGTTGTTTTTGTTACTGTAGGGTGACATAAATTTAATTCTAATACGTTATTGCTTAAAAAATAACATCTAATTCAGCTGAGTTTCTGAAATTATTTATTTAACTTTGAGGTCGAAGTGGTTCAACTTATTTAAGCTATTTCTTTCGGTAGGTTTCTGATGACCCACAGAGCCTAAATTTTGAACTTAGGCTAAGGTTGTGGAACATTTTGTTGTATCAAATTTAAACGGATCACTGTCCAGTCAATTCTGAGATTTTGTCACACAAAGGGTCCGTTTTTTTTCGATAAGTGTTTGCTGACGTTATACGTACATTTTAAGCCACCACACGTTGTTGTACAAAAAGAGATAACTGCTTTTTTACTACCTCATTACGTGAGCAGCCACTCATTGTTGAAAGTATAAAATTTATCCATCCAAATGAACACAACTTATTTCAGCCAAAAATACATTTCTACGTGCTTTTTTCAGTAATTGTGAGGTTGTGAAAGATAGTATCAAAAATGCAGGTTTTTTAATCACTGGTTCTCCTCTTTCATTTTTACTTTCTCTCTAACTTTTCACAAAGTTTTACTCATCGTCAAGTCAAAGAAAAAGTGGGTAAAAAATAGTTTTGTCAGTCTTTCCAACATAGCAAAGCGCATAGCCATAGCGTTATCAGGCTTTCCCACATATCACAGCATATGGCTCATCTTTGTCAAGCCTTCCAGCATAGCACAGCGCATGGCTACAGCTTTTTAAGGCTTTCTAGCATAACACTAGATGCATCTAACTTAGGAAATGGCCAATGGCGAGGGTTTACTGTGTGTAGTTTTCTTTAGGCATTTACAATGTTTGAGTTTAAGTATAACAATGCATGAGTTTGTTTCCTTAGTTAATTGAAGGCTTGCCCGGAATAACGTTGCATGTAACAATTGATAGTTTTGAGTAAATGGCAAAAGAAGTATTCAGCAACACATTGATTGTCACCTATTAGGTGCGCAGTTTCGAAGTGATATATGTATGTTTTAGGTAGGTATGAGTTGGTATATTGGCGGCACTAACTAGGTTCATATATGAGGCACAGTTTTTCATAATAATGTCAATATTGAATTTTTGTAACATACAACGTTATTCTGGGCAAGCTTTCAATTATTGAAACGTCTTCCACTTAGAACCGTTTTAGAGAATAAAATTATCGTGGTTTTCGTTGGCCACACTAAGTTACCAATAATGACAAAGTTACAATAGTGGTGGGTCACTTTTTTTTTCCCCAACTTTATGAAAGTCCAACTCCAGATCATTTACGACGAAATAAGCCACCTCAGTTGTTGTTTTCTTTTTCAATCTCAGTAATGGGATTATTAGCATCGAATCTTTGCGATAAGGTGATTGGATTTGTCGTCTAACCTAAGATCATAACATGACGTTATTTTGGACCAAACGAGGATAAAAGAAAAAAAGCAGTGTTATAGAACGGAACTGAAATAGTACTAGCAAGAAAAAAAAAATAAAATGAAAGGTTGAGAAAAATAGTCATCCTCCGAGTTTTTTTGGAAGGTTTCTTTCATTAAAGAGTGGAAACCTCGCTGTGCCAAATCCCTATCACCGATCGTTAAGCTTTTTATAGCGAGTCGAGTGACACTTTGGCCCACCTCACCTTTCATATGAACCTTAAGTTTGGAACCTAAATAAAGTGGAACCCCCGTCGGCCGAAAGCTTTTATTAAAAAAGGTGCTAAGTGTGTGATGGGTGGGTATGGGGGGGGGGTAGTAATAGTACGGTACGTAGTAATAGTGCTGAAGGTAAATAAAACCGTAAAAATTCTTACATTGGTGTTTTTTTTAGCTCACTTGTTTTTTTTTAGTGGTGATTTTTTTAATCAAACCTGGTCATTGGGACGAATTTATGACTCGTTCTAAGCACGGGTTTAGGATTTTTAGAGTGGTCAGATGTTGACAACAAAAGAAAACTGGAGTTCCAACGAGGTTTCTTGATTAGAAATCAAGCGTGTTACTTTCATAAACAATATTGAATCAATCGATAATAGCGCTCTAATATACACAGGGCAATTTGATGTTTGGCAATATTGGAATTATTGCATAAAAATTTTTAATGAAACTTTCACCGCCAAATTGTATTTTGGCGATAGGTGACGTCACTGCTTAATCAAGAAATCATTCAATGAAATCAATGCGTGTTATTTAATTGAAAAATTAAAAATTGATTATATTAACCACGAAATAGAATACATTTGGGTGTTTGACACTGTTTAAATGCACTTTGTTTTATTTTTCATTTTATTTATATCTCTTGAATTGGTTTCGATTTCTCCATTTAGCCACTGCGGAATGACGTCATCAGCGCTACTTTTTTTTTCATGACACAACTTTATGCGGGATGATAAGATTGATTTAAAAGCATTTATGATGTTGGTTGACTTTTCAATATTAAATTCAGGATTGACTAGTAGGCCTACTTAGTGTTGAATGTTTGGGAAAATTGAAAACTGAAACCGTAGCAAAGGAATAATTTAAAATTTTTATCAAATAAAGTGTTCGCAAGGATACATTATGGATCTATACGATAAGTAGGATAAAAAAAAAATGGAAAAAAAAGTTTTGGTCGATAAGTAGGATCTGATTAATATTAATCGGGTTGGTGTAGGGATGTGGTCGGGGATGTTTGCGCTCGATAAGTAAGGTAAGGGGGTATAAAGTAGGAAGGGGGAAAAATGCTTGCAAGAAACACCAGCGACGACTAATCTTTGCATAAGAATGAGCAACAAGGCATATTCCAATGCAGAAGGTCCTGCCTAATTAAAACGAATCGCTTCCATTTATGATATTTTTAGTCGTCGGGGAGAGGGTTCTATTGCAACGGATCAGTTTAAGGGTTCGAGTTAATGGCGGCCATTCTTTTTCCTTCTTTTAAACGAGTCTTCCTTTACTCCCTCCTTCCCGTCTATCCTCGTGGTTTAACAGCAGTAGGAGCAGCGTGGAAAATTATCCGGAGAAATACTTTACTGTCAGCTTTGTAATTAAATTCAAGGGGAGTCTGGAATCTCAGCCAAGAGTCGCCTTCTTTATTTTTATATACAGTATGCACTTTTTTTTTCTATTTTAAACTTTCTGGCTGCTCGTTTTGAACTTTCTCCCAGAGGTTGTTGTGCGCGCGATACAACGACAACAACGACTAGCCATAATTGTTTCATGGAGCGAGAGATTCCTATGTAGGTCGGTAAACATGAGATGAAAAGTGAGAGAAACAAGAGCGACGCTTTGGTTCGCGTCAAAGAAGCTGTTGCTGCACTTGACCAACTATTGCTCGACTTTTTTTCTATGAAATGTCGTTCCTTTCCAAGCGACAAAGTGCACTGAGAATTCTGACATTAGAACTGAAACATTGGTCTGCTATAATTATGTACGTGTTGTATGACTCGATGGAGTCGCCAAAGATGTAGTGTGGGAACCTCTAGAAAGACTTGATTCAGATTGATATTCAAACAAATGATTAAAACGTTTTAATAAATGTTGTATCAACTTCGTCACCCACCCGTGCCATGCAGGTTCAGTTTGGAGTGTGACGCCACGGGCAGATTTTCTCGGCGTTCTCCCGTTTCCCCTGTTCATAAAACCCTATTCCATCGCCATCATAATCATTCCTGTACTTTTCGATTTAATAAAGGCCGAGGGCCAAATGAAAGTACAAAGCCAGTCGATGCCATAGTAAAAAACCAAGTACGTATCAATCTCATATTAACTTGAAAATTATTTATGATAATACCAAAATTATACGCTACAGGATTTCGTAAGTTAAGTTATATTAAATAGTTACATCCAAAAGTTTGGAATTCCAATTGACTTAAAAAGCTTACTTCATTCATGTCGTCATTTTGACGTCATTCTTTTTCCGTTTATCACTTTAAAACAAGGCAAGTGGTGCTAGAATGATATTAACTACTACCAGTGACGTCACGAAACAGCTTGAACTTTTTAATTTTGATTTATTTGAGTTATTTTTTAACGTAACGATTAGGAATCATTGATTGAATAATGGATTGAAATGTAGAATGTTGAAAGTGGGTGAATGTTAACCAATTTTTAAACATAAAAAAAAATAGTTTTTCGATATTTGCTTTCGAAAACTACAATAACATGCCCTACGAATGCTGAAAATCTGTATCGGGCAATAGTAAAAAAGTTGGGGAAAAAAGACTACTCTTAAGTCGGTTTGTTTTTTTATATTTATTATTGTGAGGGTTACTTTTATGGGGGTGCAGCTTTTGAAATCGGTCGGGTTATTGTATCCGTAGCGTTGGAAAGCGTGCAAAAGGCACAACCTTCATTACACACGTTTAGAGCGTCATTAAGAGCATCGAGTTTGGGTGAAAAGAAATAGAAGAAAAGGGTGTTGTGTTGAAGTAGTGGGGGTGGGGGTATATTGGAAGCGTTAATTCCGACCGTAATTGCGAGGCGCGCCCGCTTAAGACCAAATCATTACTTGCATCTGGATCGATAATCAGGACGCTTTTGAATGTTAATCTATCATCTCGCGCAGGCAAAAGGCGAGGGGGCGTGGGGAGGAGAAAGTAGGAAAAGAGGGCTAAAGAAAGGGGGGAACGGGGGGGGTAGTGAGTAGTAATCGTCGTAGTCGTATGGGTGGGTGTTGGCAGCACGACCATTCCTTGGCGAGGGATTTATTTCCCAGCTCCAACACACATACACACACAAGCGCCACATTAAACCTGATGGTTCCTTGGCACCGAGCCTGCAACTCCTCGCAAACTCTTGTTTACTCGCCTCGCTATCGTTTCCAGATTGATCTTTGCGAAGGATGACCTCCTCCTCCTCTTCGTTCTCGTCTCACTATCTCATACTCCTACTGTACATACACTGACTCACTCCAGCAACCAACCGGCTCAAACCAAGGCCGGTTTGCATTTTCTCAAACAGTTATCATTTCACGCCGCATAAATATTTCTAAAACGGACGTGGATGTAGTATATATATGTACCAACACGAAGAGTTTTCGCATCGTCCTCGAGACATTTCGATTTGCGTTGCACAGTTGATAGAACGTCGCTTTTCTCGACTCTGTATAGATAGATAGTGTGTGCTCTGCTAGCGAATCATCTTTTATTTCTCAATTTATGCGTGATCAGCGCGCGTTAGTTTCACTCGTCACTTTTCTTTCGATTCCGCTTCGCTTTGCTTTGCACTTTGACGCATCGTTTGCGAGAGGCGAGTTGAGAGCGAGGCTACCACGAGCCGTATTCCTCTACCTTTAGGTTGTTGAAGTTGATGGTAAATGAAAGAGACTGGGCAAGAAACAAGAAGAGTTCAACGCCTTCCTTGATTGGCATCGACCAGTCTGTAAAGAAAATGCGAACGGATAGAACGAGTTGAGACGATACTAGAACGTTGAAATTTTATAAAGTTACAACTTTTATTGGAGTTTGTAACACACAGCGAAAATCGCAAGTGTTATATACTGTACATATTGAGGTATGATTTTTGTTTAGTTGTTTGATTTTATGTTGTATTTTGTCTTGTCTCGTCAAATTATTTCATCTTTGAAATGTTTTGTGAAAGGCATTTGTTTTGTTTTTCACTTTACTGAACTAGTGAACTGGTAATTTTTTTTTATCACCTCACTACGTTTCACCTGCCACCTAAAAACTTCGTCAGATGAGAAAGAAATGTAGAAAATAAAGAAAGTGCAAGAGAACCATACAGATGAACTGTGTGGTTCACCCGCGTTTACACGTCCATCTTAAAATTCCAATAAATAAAATGAAATAAAAATAAAAGTTTTATTTTATTTTTTTTTATTTTACAATTATACGTCTCAGAAGACAAATACAAACAATACAAAAACTAGTCTTAAGTATGTAACAAATGGAGAAATAAAATTTTTTTGTAGTGTGAACAATTAGTCTGACATGACTGGTGGACACAAGTAAAAGGAAGTTTTCGAATTCTTATTGGAAGAGAATTCCAAATTGTAAACATGTTAAATGGAAATCGATTTATTGCGAAAGTTGTGATATTTGTAGGTAATTTCAAGGTATATAAATATTGATCTTTAGTATGTGGGAAGGTAGTCTGATGTTGATTTAGGTAATGAAGTGGGTGAGTGTGAATGCGCATACCATTTCCAATTGAGAGTAATCTGTGGTACAGGATCATTTTAAGTATAGTAAGAATTTTTCGAGGTCTAAGGAAATGAGAAATTGAACGATAGTTAGATAAAGAAAAAAGGATCCGGACAAGACGATTATAAGCAATCTGAATTCGTTTTATCCTAAATTTAGGAACATCAGCCCACAACAAGATACCATAGGTGATGATGGGGTGAATTTTAGTTTTAAGAAAAGTAAGTTTTTGTGTATGGGTTAGTATATTTTTAAGACGTTTTGATAAGTATATAAAACGATTGATAGATTTCGTAACGTGCTCAGCATGAAAAGAAAAGGAGAGATTTGTATCAAACCAAATACCTAGAATCTTGATAGGGGGAATAGTTACGGAGGGAGAAGAATGTATGGGGAGTTGTTTGGTTTTGAGAGTGTTCAATTTTAAGCCCAAGCTTGAAGTCCAACGCGAAATGAGATTCAAATCTTGAGAAATATGATACTCGTTCACATGTGGTTCAAATTTAGGGAATTTATAGATGATGAAGTTGTCATCAACGTAATTAAAAACGGTACCATGTAATTTTAGATCGTGTATTTGATTAATAACTAGAGAAAAAAAGAAAGATGCATTTCGCTTTCCTTTCCCTGACAAAGCCTCTAGAAAGGAGCTGAAACGTCGTAAAGAGAAAAACAAGGTCTACAGTAAGGTCAAAATCTTTCTTTCAAGGTTATTTTTACTGGCGATAAATTATGACTCGAACATATTGAAGAACCGAAAAATAGATGTTTGTTCAATGTTTGACTTCGCTGACTCGACTTTTCTTTTAAGGCAAAACTATCGTTCACGAATGGGCGCATTTGCGTTATGGAATCTTCGATGAATTCGGTCAATACAAACAGCCACAGTTTCCATTTTTTTACTTCGATAGCAGTGAGGAGAAAGTTCTACCCAACGCTTGTTCAGACAAAACTTTGAATGGCGACATTTGGTAAGAGTCGGATCTGAATTATTTCATTTTCAGATCAACTAAAACTCCTTCCTAACTTCGTCTCATTTTTCAAAAGGGATATAAGTACCGATAGCGTTTGCCAAACTGCTGATGGCGTTCCGGATGAAAACTGCTATTTCAAACCAGACCTCATCAACAATGATGCCACAACATCAATGGCGTCTTATCACTTTCTTCCTAACGTAAGTCATTATAATTATAGCCTACATGTGAAGTTTTATTCGCCGTTACTGACGTTTAAATACACTTCGTCAGGTAAATCATTTCTGTGATCACAACGTCCATAACCGTCGAGCTCCCAACAAACAAAACCTACTTTGCAACTACAAAAGCACATGGGAAATAATTACTTCCCATCCGGACTTCCAAAAGAACAATAAGTAAGGCAAACTAGTTTCAAATACTGTAACAACATCACAACTGTGATCTATTTTATAGCCCATCGCTTGAAGGGGATCTGAATGAAGAACCCGTGTTCACAATTGTACAGAAGATTGAAGATACATTTTCAGTAGTTCTCGACGTATCTAGCAGCATGAGCACCGTATGTTCAACTACTATGAGTAGCTTAGCATTGATGGACGTGTCATTAAAACGTAACATTTATTGGTCTTATCCAGCAAGTCAACACCTATTCAAGACTCAAAATGGCAACGGACACCGTCCACCGCTGGTTGCGACAAGAAGTTAAAGATGGAAGCGCAGTTGGAATTTTAACATTCAGCGACACCACCAAATTCAAAGGAAACATGGTAAAAGTGACTGATAGCAGTCGGGACACTCTGATCCAACAGCTACCCAAAGCACCTGGCGGATACACTTGCATCGGGTGCGGTTTACGAGACAGCATGGAGGTGAATATTGAAACTGCATTTTTACTTAATGCATTTAGTAAATATTAAAGATACACTTTACAGTGGCCAACAAGGTGGTTAAAGTTTGGATAGCTGATAAATTGATAAAAAACACACATGCACTTGAGTTTTAAACTGAACTCTTTTATACCCATCCTTATACGTGAGAGCTTCATTAGTTTCATTATAATTACAATCGACTCTCAAACAATGAATTTAATTGGTGCAAGCACAGCACTCGTTATGAGAAAAACATTGTGTTGTGGTTGAATTTGAGCAGTATTTCACCCTATAAAGTGCCTAATTTGGTTTAAGACTCCTACGGTCCCCCACTTTTTATAGTCAAATAGAATGTTTTTAATCTCAAATATTAAATTCAAAAATATTTTTAAATATTTCTCTTTCGATTCCAACAGTAGTTCATATCTTCTGTCTTTCAATGTACGATCACCAAGAAAGTGGGGGTGATCGTACATAGTAAAAACTCCAGCTACTAGAGCCCATGAGTTGACTCCATGAGTTTCGATATTGATTACGTTTTATCCGGTCCATTGACTGACTGGTACTCGTTATCGGATTTTTGCTCATTATACCTATACAGTACTGTATATTTATACTATGAACAATTTTACTTTTGAAATCTCTTGTTGTGCAAAATCTTGTTAAAGGAGTGGCTCATTGTAAGAAACTCAACTATAAGCAGTGTGTGGTTAATCAGAAAGCATTTCTGTTTAGCCTCTAAAGTTGAAGGCTAAACAAACACTTTATTCATGTTCATCAAAGACTGTACATTATCATTTCTAGCAATTATTCAAGTACCGCGGCACAACAGGTGGAAACATCATCCTGCTGACCGATGGTGAAGAAAACAGATCACCTTACATCAAAGACGTTCAGGATCAACTCGTCAAAGCCAAGATCCGAGTCAACACAATTGCCTTTACTGCTCAAGCTGATCCGAAAATAACAAAACTCGCCGATTTAACAGGGGGCAAAGCTTATTTCGTGAAAGAAGGTGATCTTGAAGGTTTGGGAGCTGCATTCTATGATGCCAACACTCATCAAAGTGCCGATTTTGATCTACCAGTCAAGGTGAAAAAAATCAAACATAACACCCATTCTCTATCTGATTATTTATAATTCAACATTCCTGATTAATATTACACTGTAGATAGCGGATAACGTGCACGATACATCAATAGATAACGCTATCGTTATTGAAGGAGACTTCTTGATCGACAAGACTGTCGGCAACTCCACCGTGATCAACTTTCAATATTTCGTGGCCAACGACATTCAGAGCGTTACGATCCAAGGAGACAATTTGAGGGTTTCGAGTAGTGATCCGAGCAACGACGATCAAAAAATCGTAGTCGACCCACTGACCAAAAACATCCAGTTTCATTTCAAACTGTTGAAGGTGAGAACATTAGATCACAAAAAGTACAATAATGGAATTAGTCCGACTGTATAACGACTATTTTCATACAAATGTAGCCTGGAAAATACAACTACACTATCCATCGCAATGGCCAAAAAAATCAAAAAATCACAGTGTCCATTCTGTCCAAAGCTATTGGCGATGGAGTCATGCCAATCACAACAAGATGTTGGGCAGAACTCAAGGTAAGATCAGCTCAACTTCAAATCAAACACCATGTACAGTAGTACGCTAGTACCCCTCTGCCCCGCTTTACAGCGTTTCGCTTTGCGGAAACGCTTTACAGCGTTTATTATTTCGGCACTTGCCCGAATTTTAAAGCGATTTTCGACTTCTAGAAAGTAGACCCATGCTGTAGCACGGGGACATGAGATAGGGCTGGGTTAGTAACACAAACTTTAAATTAACATATTTCTACTTTTTACGTTCACAACCAAATCCATCTAGTGACAGTGTGTTACAAAAAAGCATTTATGACACACATGCACCGACTTGGGCAATTATTATTATAAATACTAGAGTACAGTAGTAAGTACATACAGTATAGTACTATACTAATGTCTTTCGGCTTATCTACCCATTGGCAAACTCCTATCTTTGCAGTTTTCACCTTATGGCGAATGTCTGATCCCCAAAAGAGATCGAATATGCCTGGACAAATGAAAAAATAATTGTCATTTTTCACTTTCAAGGAAAAACAAAACAAGAAAATTATCGCCATATTTGCAGAAGTAAAGCAAAACAGCAAAGCTGTTATCAATGCAGCAGTTATGGCCAAAGTCGATCGACCTGATGGAAAATCATACATATTTCAACTCTTCGACACAGGCAATGGAGGTAGAATCTTAAGCAACTGCTATATGTATAGAGCAGATAATTTTTCACCAGTAAAATAAATTGCAAACATTTTTTTTTACCTCAACTGACCAAGTAGACCTTTATTTTTTACACTCCCATGATATTTTGCCTCCCTCATGAAAACTTCATCAGTGGAAAAAAAAAAAGAGCAAATAACAAAAACGCCTCCTTTTTCTAGTGCCCCATGTTCTGTAATTGGGCAAAAAAAAGTGAAACTACTTTCGATAAGGATTCAAAATCTCTCCCTTTATTATGTCTCACTGCAGAACTTACCACTATAATTCCACGCACAAAGCCCGTGAAAAAGCAGTTTCCGTTTGTTGCCTCTCTCCCTATATTATGTCTCACTGCAAGACAAAGTCATTTTCCATTAAATTCACCAACCGTTTCTTTTCCTTTCTTTGTATTTTATCAACATTTTTTCACCACGTCGCTTGCGACGGGGCGGGCACACTAGTAATAATTATTGGTGGGATATGAGTCTGTAAATATGATGTGAGGGTAAGTTTCACTCAGTCGATAGAATTTGAGAGTACTTCAGGTCCATGCTGTCTGCAAAGTTCTCAACTACAATCATGTCTTGCAACGTTTTCCACTTTATTCGAAAAGCCTTTCGTGCTTTAGGAGTGGGATTAATCGCTTTCATATACTGGGCACTGTTTATATCCATGTTGTTGACCACATCGTTGACATGTTGTATGATGGGTTCCTGTTTGATTGAGTTTGTATGGGCTTATCATCAGATACAGTTAGTCCTTGATGGGTTCGGGTGGACGTAAAGTCTCCATAGTGTAGCAGTTAAAACTGGCACACTCCTGACACCATGTTGTGTTTTTGTTATATATAAAAGCTGACTAACTGTGTGATGATGGATTACATGTTGTACGTTATACCACCATGTTTCATTCTCTGATTCGTTACACTATTAATCGATCTCTAATTCTATTTATTAACACCAGACATTCTAATCGAGTATAAATCTAAATGCTACAACACGTGGTCAAAATCTCCGATGCTTCGATGTTCATCAACATGATTAGATGTTGTGAATTTTCCGATTTGGCCGAGCTAACCGTTTAATGAGCAACAAGGCCAATAAGTTTTTTTGGACTTGGACAGAGGGAGAGAATATATACAGAATATTTCTTGGTGTTTGCAGTTTAGTTGCGTTTTGTATTTTTCATTAAATAGGTGCATGAGCTTGGAGGCTTAAGTGAATTGTTGTTGTTTGGGATTGTTCAGAGGAAGAGAAAATAAAGTAGAAAAGTTAACTGGAATTTTATTTTACTTTTACTTCTAATAACTTTAGTATTTCTTGTGAATGCTTTGTTCTTCTTGCTATTATTGAAAATTGAGTTTTACTTGTTCTGGGGTAATTAGTTGTATTTATTTGAACTGTTGTGAATAGGGGGGAATATTGGTGTGCGTGGATAGTGAGAACCATTCCACAGGCCTGAGGTTTTGTCAATCTTTTCTGTGTTCTTATCTTTTGTTATCTTTTTGCGTCACTGGCTTGCCGACCGCAAGGGTTTCGGTGCAGCATCCGTCTTACCTGCGCCGCATCACAGTAGGGGCCTATTTAGTTCCGCATATTTTCTACATATGGTTACACAACTGTTTAAAATGTAGGTATCATTATCAGTGTTATCATTTTTTTGGATTCCTTGTTGTATTTCTAGTTTCATGTTAGCAATACTGGTGAACCGGCGATTCCTCAAGAGTGTGATGTATGAAGCTTCTTCTTTTTTATCTTAAGATTCCTAGTTATTTTGATAAATTATAATTACTAGTAAAAATAATGATGTCATTGTAAAAAAATGTATGATTTGAATTTACTAAGAACAAAACGAAGTGAATTGTTATCAAGCGATTTATTTAACCAAAAACAACAACAAAAACCTACAAAAAAAGTTTAACGATTCTTCTGAACTATAGAACTATTTTCTAAACTGTGGGTTGGCTATACTTGTTGAATCAATACATGTTCAGACCTGAAATGAGATAAAAACTAAAATTAGCAAATGCTCATCATAATTAAAAATAGAACTTCAAGATGACACCATCTTGATGTTGCAGGTAATTTAAGAGTACTGATTAAAATTCTAATGTGTTTAAAAACAAAGTTAGAAAGTGGATACACAGCTGGATGCTATGCAATAGCAGATGCTGTTAAGCAAGTTTGAGCAAGTTTTGATAAAGTGATGTTCTGTTTTTAGAACAAAGATTGTATCTAATTTGCTTCTGAAAGGAAAGAGAATGCAGTATAAGGAGATGCAGTAAGAAAACAGAGTGAAAAAGAGGAACTATGCTATTGTATTTGAGATGAGCATGTTATGAGCACGAGGGTGGATCAAATAATAAGTCTTACTCGTGAATAAAAAAATAACAAAATGATATCGATACACATTGTTATTGTAAAAATATACCATTTATTATTTCATACACATACTAGAAAATAGGGCGTCAAATGATGGGAACCTAGCGTTATCGTTAATCGAAGCAGAAAAAGTTGTCCCCTTTGTGTGTTGGTAATCTGATAAATCTGTTTCTTTTGTCGCTTGGGTGTCCTTGACTTCTAAGTAGGTCTTTCAGATATTGTCAATTGAAATTTCGTGCGCACGAATGTCATTGGATGGTGCTGAGAACCAATGAAGAATCAGAAACAAAATCACTTTCGGGTTTTATTTAAGAGATTAGTTTAATGTCTATAAACACTTACCGGTATTGGAATTTGGAATGTGTTAGCAACTTTTCGATACGATTTCAAATCAATGAATATTTTCAAACCAATTATATTTTTTTAATTAATCTAAACTGGTATCTAGGTACTAGTTTAGGTTAGTTAAAAACAACATTAAAAAATTCCATGTTTCTTAACGATACGCCACCTAACCTCTGTCCATCAATCTAAACATTAAGATTACCATTAGTTCAAGTATATTGTTAATAACTTGTTGATAACAATAACGATTACATTATAAAAAAATATTTTTGTTGTAAATTGCGTTAGTATTTAGTCTGAAAATAAACATAACGTATAAGAGAATTAACCATTTTCTTAATTCATTACTTTTGTGCCTGTCAAAGTTGACGGAAGGTAATTGATTTAATTTATAAACATAATTCATTGATTCAACCTCGTAAAAACTCATGTTGCTTCGCAACATTCGTTTATTTTCATTATTCTTCTATGTTCACTTTTTCTCATGTTCACTTTTTTTGCTTATGTTTGTGTTGGTATGGCAACACATTATGTTATGATCTTTTTTGGTGCTACGTTTGCTTTTAGTTGTTGTCATGGAAACGTTGAGGCACGAACGGAAAGAGGCACAGAGAGACAGACACGTGGCTTGAATATTATTTAATTTTCACAAATTTTCCCTTATCCAACAACTCCAGTGTAGACATAACAAGAAATCACGAATGCGGGGGAGGGGTACAAAACATGGATTTGTTGGACTCAATAATCTGGGTACAGTACTTGTGTCTTATCCTACAGCCGCCGGTGTAGTGGTGCCACAAGTTTAAAGTTTAGGTTAGTTAAAACAAACAAAAATGTATCAAATTTATAATTAATGACAAAAATTGTTTTTTTTAACTAACCTCAACTGAAATCTATACTCATACTCATAAATACCAGTTTAGGTTAGTTAAAAATAATACTACCCTCATGCCACTCCCATTGGCTGTAGCTTGAGACACATGTACCAAACTTTTAACATTGATAATAGCCTAAACGCCTCAAGTAGCATAGGAATGTGATAATGGTCGGCGTACTAAATTTCGAGTCGATTGAATGAAAGTTATAATAACTAAAGTGAAAGTTTATAACGAACAAGCAAACAACTACGCTTCAAAGAGATAGCCTAAAGATTATGCAAAAAGTAAGTTTTTAAATGAAATTGAAAATTGTAATTTAGAATATAACGTGTTTACAATATGTAAGGCATACTACTGTACCCGTAAAAAATCGATTTATTTGGTTAAAATAAGATTTGGTCGAATCATACTGCATTACGCAGAAGATTACATTTCCTTTTTTGAATTGCTTTTCAGATGAAATATTTTCCCGGAAATTATCGATTTTATATATTCATAATACTGTGACGTGAACACAATAATCCTATATCTGTGAAATTTGATATTAGCCCTCGTGTTTTTGGCAAAAACAAAAACAAAAAACGAATCAATTTGTCATTTCAAAACACTATTTTGATTACCGTACGATCGTAATACAATATATGAAAAATAATTATATTAACAAGAAAACACATCAAACATATTTTAGCCAATAGTTGGACATTGAATTTCTATACTTTGAATTTTTATACTAAACTTTTTAAACATATTTTGTATTTTAATTGCCAACTTCTTGGTTATGTTTTGATGTAATATGTTATTATTCTAAGTATTGTTTGTGATTTCATGTATTGTTAATTATTCCCAACGATTTTATGTCCCCACGGGATGAAGTTTAATGAAATAAATAAATATAAATAAATAAAATTTTGCCAATTTTTAACCTTTTTATTTAACTTAGTCTGAGTTTGAAATGGTTCAACATCTTTGAGTTCTTTTTTAACCAACTTCAAAAAGGAGGTAAATGATTTGTCGCGTAAATATTTTTTGGTAGTTTCCTGATGACTTACAGAGCTGAAATTTTGAACATAGGTTAAGGTCGTGGAACATTTTGTTGTATCAAATTTATACGAATCAATGATCAGTCAATTGTGAGATTTTGTCACACGTGGTATTTTTTTTCTCGAAAGTGTGTACTGACGGTATACCTACATTTCAAGCCATCTCAAACAACGACACATTGATGTACACAATACATCAATGTGTTGTCAACATACAGTGCCTTGTTGTTATAAATATGTTTTTTATTTTAATGCTTTTTGTTTAGTAGGGGAGACCGGGGAGGAATGGGACATATTTTAAAAAAATATTTTTTTGGACAATATTTCAATTCCAAATTAATTTCTTTTGTGGTGATGTAGTAGCCTGTACCTTCTGCTGCATATATAAATTTTCCGGAGAATATAGAAAATACAGATCTATAGAAAAATAAATGTTTTTTCTCTTCATGACAAGTGTCCCACTCCTCCCAAGTAGTGGGGAGGACTGGGACATGAGCAGGGAGGAATAGGACAATGGTCAAAATAAATGTAAAATGCCACGTTTATGATGAAAATTGCTATTGAAGTTAACTTTGCAAAATATAAAATATTTAAATAAATAGGCAGTTGGTAATAGTGTGCAAACAATTCAGTTACTGTGTACTGATTTGGAACATAAAGTTCATTCTACAATCTACAGTATGGGCATAAAAGTGAAACGAATTCAATTAAACTAAATATTGATTAAAATGTATTTATTGGGCACTCCTAAGGGAATTAAATCATCGGTACTAAATAAAACACAACACCACAGTAATTATCCCCTCTATCTACCCTATGGATTTCAAGCACATAAGCTGAATAGTTAGTAATTAATTGTAGTTGAAAGCAGACACATTATATTTTATACACACACTCTTTCCTTCGGAATCAAAATATAGCAACGTGTCAACGAGAAATTCCTCATAAAACTCACAAAATCCACCACATAATTCTATAATTCAGCGAGGTAAGTTACTGCTGAAATGATTGACAATTATACAGAAACCGATTTCACATGACAATCTTGGAATTACAAAATTGTACACAAAGATGGTGTCATAGCCAAAACTCCTCACTCCTGAGCAAAAAGGTCTGGAACAAACTTTTGTGCTAACATTCTTGCTACCACTTGTGACGAATGTTCATTCAAGATTCCTTTTGCTCAAGAGTGAAGAGTTAAGAGCACACTTTTGTTATGCTAAGATTGTAATGATAAATATATATTTCTTTATCATTGTTAATCATTTCAACAGAAACTTTCCTCAACGAATT
>JAQIWH010001015.1:0-36643 GCA_034695005.1 Cryptops parisi | reverse complement strand
GACCACCTTATCAATAACTTACGCTCAACTAAGAAAATGATCCTAATTACTGATAGTTAATCATTAATAATTTTTTCACAATGACACCAGCATTTTTACTTATTCTATTCATCATTTAACTTTTATATTCTTTCAACACATACTGCTCGAGTTTTTCATTGGTTAATATCTGATATACAGATACTGTTATACAGTATACTGTTATACAGTATCTGTATAACATTCATACAATATCTGTATAACAGTACGATGTCAAAAAATGAAGATGTCTTAAAGCCTATTTTACACGTCAAACTTTTTCAATCAAATTCTGTCGATCCCAACTGTTTTTCTGACGTCACACACACTCCCGGGCGCGTTTTCGTGCTTTCGTTCAAACAACGAAACACAACAAAAGCACTGAAACGCGCTCGGGTGTGTGTATGACGTCAGAAAAACAGTTGGAGTCGATGGAATTTGATTGAAAAAAGTTTGACGTGTAAACCCCCTTTACAGTTAATGTTACGGACCTAGTTACTAATGGTAGTGAAATTAAGAATCGAAGTTTGTACTGAAAATTATCTCCAGTTTTTTTTTTTAATTACTGTACAGTAGAAGTAGAACGTCGATTGTCCGAACTAATTGGGAAACATGGGTGTTCAGAAAATCGATTTGTTCGCATAATGGGACATTAGTAGCTTTTTTATATATACATGACCATGCCAATATTTTCTATGTTTACGAGTACAGAATATATATTATTACATACATATAATATATATTTTTTTGTTTTAAGGTCTTTTTTTTTGTAAATTCGTCTTTCATGCACGATACTGTTTGCTTCTGCTGTAGCATTTTATTTAACCGTAGGAAAGTAAAACAAAATGCCCAGAACACTATCCATATGCAATGCATAACATACTACTGACGCAAATTTAAGTGGAATCCCCTCGCATCAACTCGATTATCGCTGTTCGGATAACCGGTTGCTCTTATAACCGACTTTCGGATAATCGACGATCTACTGCATATGCCATTTATACTTGAAAATATACTAATGAGAATTACAAATCAACAAATGAACGGAAGATCTTACTCCCAGCATGTAGAGTGTGAATGAACTACAAAGTGAGATGAAGAAGATGGGGGAGGATGAGATGGAAGAGGGGAGAGTATTATGTTAGTACAGCATTTTAGCGAAATCTCTGTACAGCGAAACCGCGCTGTGTGTAGTGTAGAGCTTTTGATGAATTGGCGCGTGCGCATGAAGCGCCGCTCGGTAGCATTAAGCGAAAGCGCACGCTTAGCAGACTAGCAGATAGTGGGGAACGCTGAAGGGCGCCCAGTGCGTGGGTGTGAGCGAGTGTGTGTGTGTGTTGAGAGAGAGAGAGAGAGAGAGCGTGTGTGGGTGGCCGCCACAAAATTTTCTTCGGGGGAAGACACCGCGTCGTGAGCTGTGCGAGTGACCCACCGCAGGGGCCCCAGCCATACTCGGATTTAGGCAAACTGGGTCTCTCTATCGAGCGGAAGCGTCCGAACTAGCACGTGGATTACTTTGCAAAGAGCAGACGAGAGAGAGGTGCGGCGTTATATTGTGTGTCGAGGTTTTGAGAGAGATTTCATTCCAAGACCATCATCATAGCAGAGATGAACGTATAACGTGCCTGCTGTTGCTGCTGATTCTGCTTCTGCTTCTTGTGCGAGAGGGCGGAACGACCGGATATTTGTCCAAAGGTGTAGCTTGCTGCTGAGAAGAAAAGGTAACATCATCACCTCTATGTGTACTTAGTTTTTTTTTGTATCGGTGAACTTAAAGGGGGATGCGAAGCGTTGGGAGGGGAAAAGTGTTTGTTAATAGATGAATCTGTGTGAAAACTCAATTGTGTGAAACAAGAGTTTCTTTGAGCGTTGGGAAAAAAACGTGGTGTGGTCTTCAGGTTGTAGCACAACTAGTTTATGACAACTTGCAATGAAATTGAAGTGTCTGGTGTTAAAGGGCGTTAAGTAACATTTTTTTTTGTGTCAAAAATGACCTAAAAGCATTTTCGAATGTTTTAGGTGCAATTTTACCTTGCTAACGAAAACTTTTTATCAAAACAACAATATGTGCAAAGGTATTAGTGTAAGAAATGTGAATTATTCCATAGACAGCAAAGTAAGTTCAAAACGTATTTTCCTAGAAATTGTAAAAATATCACTAAACACCCTTTTACACCAGGCCCTTCAATTATGTCTAAGGGGTTGTTATGTTACTATTGAATTGACAGAGATTCCAGAGATGGAAGTACAGTACACTAATGGGTTTCGTGCAGTCATTTCATCTTGAAGATTATAACTTGTTAGATGACGAGATACTTTTAATATAATTTTAATGGACTTTCAGCCCGTTATATTTTTTTTTGCTGAAAAATCGATAGGTTTCATACAAACTGTGGTTATTTTTGTACAGAGTTTGGTACCTTAACAACAGTAATCTCTTTAAACGGTACGTAGTGGTTGTTACAACTCCCGCCAATTGTAAATTATTCATGGGTTGTGAATTATGTATTATAAAATTAGACATTCGAAAGAGTGGTACTTTTAAAGGTTTTATTTTTATTTTTTTATGAAATTACTTTTTGTCATTTGTTGTAAATTGTACAGTGGAATACGGTCATTTATGATCACTTTGGGCCCAGTGCTTTTTGATAATAATAATAATCGACTGATAACATTAAACGATGCACAATAAACATTAAAGTGTTTTTTGACCGACTGATAAACGATAACCAAGAGTGATACAAATAACATTATTCGTGATTATAATAATCCACTGATTATTCCACTATACTTCGATGATGATAATTAATAACCAACGAAACCAAACGATAGTTTGTCCGTGTTGTTTACTGGTTTAGAGTAGAACTCAGTACAAAACATCATTAAAGTACTCTTTCTAGTTTGTTACTTGACCACTTTCTGGATTTTACAGAAACTAGAGAATCACCTTCTTGCTCAGTGGGGTACTCTATGGAGTTTCTCAGAAGCAAAACGGCTGGATTAATGAACATTTTCAGAAACGTGGCTTATCATTATATTGCCCATAGCAATTTAATTATTATTATCCTATTAAAAAGTTAGGAGTAGGTTGCTCTTCATTTGTTGGAATTACATCATAGATGTTTTTCAACCCAAAGATTTGTTCACGTGTTGTACTATAATGTTTTAATTAATTGATTTAAACACCGGAATGGTTGAATATATTTTCATATGCGATATACTGTACAGTATTTAAAAAGTGTACACGTTTCACTAAAATAATTATACAGTGATTTATTGATATTAATGAACTGATGCTGTTATATAGTTATGTTCGATAATAAGCTATAATTCATCACAGAGCATTATCTGTACTAATTAGCCAATATATGTAGTTATTACTTAGTTTGTATTGGATATAGATCTATTGATCTATATACCTATATTGGTATATAGATCGATTATATTTATGGATATATAAGTATTGTTATTGTATAGCTTAGATTGATGTATTTACTCAAGTTCTCTTATTTGTTTCACTATAGACCCAAAAGAATTAAGTTTTATGTACTGAAATTAGGATTTCTGGACAAATTGTAATAGTATCTTAGAATTGTATTTGAGTTATTTCAATCTAGTTTAACTCTTTTCTATTCTTTTATTCATGTGCCAAGTCAGGTTTGTTCAAACGTCGCTTAACAGAGGGCGCCACTGATGATCATGACGTTGAATTATAAATTTTAAAAAACCCGCACTCGGTTTAAAAACTGAAAATAAAATCCAAATTCTTCTTTTGTTTATTGACTGCCAGTTGGTATACATAATACTATTATGAAATGAAAGTAAAATAATGCATATTACAATTATTATTACAGAGTGCGAAACATTTTGCCATTTGATACCAATGGCGTTTAAAACAACTGTTACGAAAAATTAAAAACCTATAAAGCTTTCCAAATATGTTGATGTGAATGCATTTGAATGGCTCCGGGTAATATAATAATAAGAGCGACACGTTCAAAAATAACATTTCTACATGAAACTGTTCCCCAGTACTGTTTCCAGCTTGTTACATTTACCACTTCCTGAATTTTCCAGAAATGGTAACATAATATAGAAAATCTTGTTGCTTACTATGGTACTCTATGGAGTTTATCACCAGAAACACGGCTCCCCTGAACAAATTTTTAAATGTGGCTTATCGTTATATTGCCCTCTTTATTTTTATGTTTTCAACATTGCGGTAATAATAAATACATGATGATCTTTCTTTGCGGAAATTCGTCCAAGCCGATTTTCTAATTTGCTGATCTTCGTAAAGCTTTAAAAATTACTAGGTTACTGTTTTTCCCTTGTAAAGATAATTGGACTTCTTAAAGATGATCGTACAGTGATTCCTGCTCGTTTTAATTAAACTTCTTTTTCTTCTTCATTCATTCATTCATTTTGCGTTTGAAACCAAAGCTCGTATAGCTGATTTTAGTTATGATGGATTCCTAGATTTTGATTTTGGGGATGGAATTTATTATTTTCTTGTTTTATAAGATTGCACGGAATGGAAATCGGTATAATGAACATTAAATCGATGTTCACTTTCATTTTCAATATTTTCATTTTCCACTTTTCATTTTAACCACACTCAGGAATGTGAACGAGTAAAGCTGCTATGATTTCATGGCGGCTTTTATATATAGAATAATTTGATACGATGTATTAAGTTCGGAAGAATATTTGTTTTACGATTGAGTTACGAGTTTTATTTGTTTACGTGCATCCTAGGCAGGATAAACGAAATATAATAGTATTGGAAAGTATAAATCGCACGAAACATTTGCTTGTTGAAAGAAAATATAAACGGGCAATTCCATGAAAATGTCAACCCGAAACGCCGCTTTTTCCAAAGTAAACAAATTCGATGTTGTTATACAGTGGAATCCGGTTATTATGATCACTTTGGAACTAATGCGTTTTTATTACAATAATTGGCTGATAACATCAAACAGTGGATGAAAATACATCGAACAGTGATTTGACTGATTATGATAACAATAGCCCATTGTTAACATTATCCGTGATTATAATAACCGGATTTCACTGTAGTAGAGTAATTTGAATAATATCATTTTAATGGCAAGTTTGGCTATCATCTCAACAAGATTAGACTTAGCTTAGTTGCTGCACTTATTTTGAGGTTATGTTAGTCACACTACACGTTTTTTCAAACTTAATTTGTTTTAAAAAATTAAAGTTCCACATATATTTGAACGATTGATTTTGAAGTAATAATAACACATCCATTTATAGGATAAATGTGAATATAGTATAGATGTTTTAGTTTCAGAGTAACATTCATAGGTTGAAGAATCGGTTATGTCAGTCACATTACTAGCATATGACGTCCATTTGAATTTACCGAAATTAAAAATCTATATTAATTTCACTTGAAAATGGTTAATTTATTAAAGATATGATACATTTGTTTTATGTTGAAATCGTTTAGATTATTCAACATTCATAAAAAAAAAAGTGATATCCAAATATTACGTTATTGCCGATGCAAACATTGTACATCTTATCTATAAAAGACAAGACTGTTCCTCCTCCTCACCAGCTATGATAGCGCCAGTACACCATGTGTGAAAATGCCGAAACTTATACCGAAATAGATACATGAATAGTAACGAATTTTGCGAAACAACATGAGTTAAAATAATGAATTTCATAATAAAAACAAACTTTCCCGTCATTTTTGACGGGCTATTTACTAGTGAAGCTATAATGACTTTGCTGCAGTTTGAATACTAGAATTAGTTAGACACAAGATGATTACAAACTGTGTTCTCCGTGGGTATTTTTTTTTGTTAAATGATATACTGTATATTTTATATTTATAGTCCATCGATTTTTGTTTTCATTTTTGTAAGCTATATTAGGAGTTTCAATTAATATTTACGCGTGTTGCTTTATTCGTGTGCGTGCTCGAAGGTTATCGGCTTTTGTTCAGGTAGAACAGGTGGCTTGCTTGTTTCATAACTTACCACACTTATTTTGCATTCCAGTGCGCGTTCCCTTACACTTGTCTATTGACTTTTGGCCACTGTTATTAAAAATAACGTATATTAACATTCTTCGCAATGAAAGTTTCGGGTTGAAACTTGGAACACATTCCCCGATTGGATTAACATCACCGTCACATTACCATCATTCCATTCTCTCCATTTAAAGTCGTTTTCTCTTTTTAATCTTTCTCTCATGAATGTTAATAGGACTTAAATTACTGGTCACGAAGTGATCCTTATCGGTGTTTTTTTATAACAGTTTGTCGATTGATATGAAAATGACGAAGCAAATGGTTAGCACGTGGTATCAAGCCTTTCTCAAGAACAAGATTGGTCTGACATGAGATATTGTTTTATTGAAGTCACTTCACGTGACCTCACCATCAATCTTCGTGAAAGTCTTTTTTTTTCTTTCGGTTCTGTTGGAATTTCTTGATGTGACGAATAGCAGCAAAAAAATAAGTAGTAAAGGGTTTGTTTGTTTATATATCAAATGCAATCAAAGTGAGGTCGTGAGGGTAAAGCATGTTTTAATACGGTGGTAAGATAATTAAAACGTTAATGTTATAATAGTGACAGTTGTTGCTTCGGGATAGCTTTCTGTTGTTGTTGTTGTTGTTTGTGGTGGTGGGTTTTCTTTTAATATGGTGCATGGGGAAATTTAAAAATGAAAACTTGGTGGCTTTCGCCTCGAGCTTTTGTGTGTAGGGTCATTGGCAAGGAAAGTTGTGCGAGACGCTTTACTTGGATTTTAAAGGAGCTCTACCGATTCAATAAAGCGCTTGACAAAGTACTGACTATACCAGAGATACTAGTTAGACTAGATATAAATATACTGTACTAGATACAGATATACGGTACTAGATATATATTCTAGCTATTTTACCATACATGTACAAGATGTATCAGATATGTCAGATAGGTATACCAGATTTATCAGCTACCTATATCATATACTAGATGATTTATCGGCTTTGCTTTGGTGATACTTAAAAGTTGACATGTTGCATTGCTGTTGTTTAATGCTCAGCTGCTCAAATTTTCATATTCTACCAAATGTAGAAACGAAAAGGAACTGAAAAAACAAGAAAAAAACATGTTAGCATTGCAGTAAAACAATCGGTTAGAGGACAAAATTGGGGGTCTAGATATATTGTAGCGGGCTAGGTAAAGGTATATTGGGGAAGACGTGGGGTTAAAAACCCTTTGCTTAATTCTGGTGGGACCTAAAAAGTATCTGTGCCAAAATTTGGACCTGATCAGTCAAAGGACCTAAGCGTGCATAGCGAACGAACGAACAAACACACAAACTTTCATTGAGATATCAAATATACGAAATATGCCCGTTGTCTTTTTAGATGATGACGAAAATGATTTTCGTCATTCGATATTTTTGTAATCTCGTGTGAATGTAGAAATATATGCAATTTGGTTTACGAATAGATCTACGTAACAAGTAGGTACGGTATGTTATTTGAATAGGATATTGCAATTTGTGCCAGGGTTTGAGCGGACAAAGATTGTGAGGCAATGTCCAAGTTTTCAAGAGAGAGAGAGAGAGAGAGATAACAGGAAATTTGTCCATTCGACCAGCTCGAATCGAGTTACTTTCGTTTTGTTTGCCAACCCCATTTTCTAGTTGAGTCGAAGAGCTGAACTCACTGGGCAATGTTGAACGGTACAGTACACTGCTATAGACCTACACAATTGGCGATCCTGCCGATCTCCTCTGGATCGATTCGCCTTCAAAGCAAAATAATGGCTGAAGAATTACCTCCAAATGGAAGTTCAAGTGCTTAATGGCAATTCGTTGCATACTGTATTAAGGGTATACATTTTTTAATGAATTGAACACAATTGATTTGGTAGTCGAAGTTACATGTTACGTGCACATGGAAACATGTAAACACGCTGTTTGAATATACAGTAGTTTGGTTTATGTTTTATAAATACGATAAATGAATCTTACATAAATAGCCCTATCCGTTGAAAAGTAATCTTAAAGTTACAACTTGTTGACAGAACCATACATTTTTTATAGTTTCATTTTGTCCACTAAAGAAGTAGATCCCGTGATTAGTATAACTACGTAGAATTTATAAGATTATCCCGTATTTAGACTCATGTTGTTTCGCAACATTTTTTGTAGAATCTGCGTTCAATTTTCACTTATAACTGATTTTACTGGTTTGTTTACATTACGTGGTCATGGTGGTATAGTTGCAGGTTGTGTTGTCTACATAACTAAGGCTGTACTCCATCACGCAGTTTATTGTTGTAATTTATAAATGTACACACTTGCATCGTTACGGTGAAGGATCACTGGAACTCACCATGACAACGTGAGTGTGCACAAAAAGTATCCCGACAGACAGACAGACATACACATAGATCTGGATGGTGTATAGTAATTAAGATTTTCGGTTTAAGACGTTTTCCATTTAAGAAGTTCAAAATTTATGTACTAATACTTTGAAATAAGTCGTAAGTTAATGTTGTTTACGTCGTTTCATCTATTATTTACACCATATCGTAACATATGTTATTCAAGTGTAAGTTACATGTTGTAGTACACAACAACTACGGATTTATAACCTCATCATGTCAACAGGATATTTACATCTCATAAACAGCAATGAATCTTGAATTATAAGAAAAATAAAGTTATTTTCTCCAACATCTCGGTTCTAATCTGAAATTTAGATAGCGGAATCTACGGAAAATAGGATTTGTTTACATAAGTTTTATGATTTGTTTATTTTCTTTTCTGTTTGGTTTTTTTTTAATATATATATATTTTTTTTGGCGTTGCTCCATGAGAAAAAAAAATCGATTTGATAAAATAAACGGGGAGCAATTTACAAAGCACATCTTTATGGATGTTGACTAAGAGTAAAAGTGAACCTAACCTTCTGGACTATTTTTCTGGAATGAAAATGGTATAAAAAAAAAAAAAACAATTTTAAAAGTTGTAAGAACTGATTTCATGTTTTCCGTGAAAAGAAATTAACAGAAAACGATGATGTTTTTAATCAAGAATAAAAATAATGGATTTTTTTAATTAATAGATTTGGTTGCTACGAACGTTAATTGGCTGGGATTCGGTCGAATTTTTAATCTTGATCATTTTTTGTTGCGTTGAAAACATTTGTGAGAATATGTTTCGATGGAACTCAAATGCTGAACGTTGAGCTTAGTTAAACGTATAATTGAGTTGATATTAAATTATGCAATTTGCTTTCATGTTTTGTTATGCTTTTGTGTGCAAGAAATAGAAAATAAAATTTTAACGAAGATATCTATTTCAATGGACAATTTTTACTTATATAGGCGTATATTTAAAATGTCGGTAACGAGCTACGACGACGACGACATGGAATTTTACGACATGTCGGTGATGCATGTTTCGATAGTAATATTTATTATACTCGCTGGAAATAAACTAACACGTTACATTCCACATCGAGAGCAGTATAATAGAGTATATGGACGTTCATTGTGGTTACCCTGTATAACGTTGATGGCGTTTTCATGTCCAATTTTGTTGTATCTGGTTACGTAAGTATTCCAGGCTATATTTTTTTATCAAACAAATTGTTTCATTACATTTCCCCTATCTTTTCTGAAAATTAGGAATATTTATTCTGAAGCACCCTGTATATACGTGTTCATGTACGTAGCATAGTGTACATATACATCTTGTGGTATAAGATTATAAACACGTGTAGCTTGATAATCTCGTGAAAGACTGGGATTTTGTGAAGGTGTATTTTTTTATATTAACAATTATCTCCAACCTTGAATGAAAGAGAATTATAATTTTTTATTGTTTTATCAGAATCTCCTTGGCACAGATAACAAGAAAGTCTATTCTTTTGTGAATGATCTTAAAACAAAAACAAAATTAAGATAGAAACGGAGACATTAAGTCAGTCTGAAGAAAAGAGGATTAATGGATTGTTCCGCTCCGAAGATAAAATAAATAAATAATACACAGTATAGGAAACAAGTGCGCATGCGCGATCGCTATCGGTTAGTTACACACGAAAAACCTGACAGATTGCGATCTGATGGAGTGCACGAAAATTCGCACGCTTTCTCACAGGTTATATGTCAGTGTGTTGAAAATACACCTCCTCTTCTTCCTTTTCCTATCTCGTTTTCGTCTATGTCGAAGATAGATGTTACTACTACAGAAGTGAACGATCCGCGGCGCCCACCAATGTTGAATCGTTGTAATCACATGATCGTTTTCCCAGTAAGGAAAAGATAAGAGAGAACATTTTTTCTTTTGACGTCTAGTTGAAACGGGCACTGTTATACTTATTATACGATTTCGACGTTGAGTGGATGAAAAAGCGTATCTTAGGAGTTTTTATGGAAGCTGGTAATGAAGCCTACTTATATGTTCATTGTTTTCATGGTGGTTTTCTAATAATAAAAGTTTTATTAATATTAACTTCTGTACAAGATAAACAAAAACAGTAGAATTTTCTACTCCCAGAAACACAATTTTAAAGCAAGGAAATGCACCTCCTATTCAAAACCCAAAAAAACAAAAGGTGACATTTACCTATGACTGGCACGGTAAGCCAAACAGCTGAAAATTCACTAACGTTTCGTTCCCGCTACATAGGAGGTTGGTCACGGTGAAAAATCTGTATCATGCATGACTTACGTGTCCACTAAGTCATGCATGATCTAGACATAGACTAAATCCTGGACATGTACATGTAACGTTTTGTAGTCAGTTCGGCATGATGAGATCAGTTTGACAGATAAGACCACTACTCATTTAGTTTATGCAAACTTGCCGTCCTCACGTACCATTTTGTCTGTGCAGACTGACATTATCATGCAGAATTGACGACAAAATATTAAGTGTAGATCAGGCTTTAGAATTATAGCTTTGTACCAATTAGAGAGAGTTTCACGGCCCTATGAACCAATAGCATGCAACCGTACGATCATAATTTTTCCATCATGTATAGTGCTACTTTTTTTTTCTTTGCTGTGTGTAGATAAACTTATACGTTACTACTAAGAGTGAGGCAATTGTTACTTCAGTGTTAAAGTAAGAGCGTTCAAGAGAGTAACACGGTCCTTTTTATTTTATTTTCAGAGTATTTTATTTTTTTTTTGGGGGGGGGGAGCGAATCTTGCTCGAATGAGGTGTCTTCACTTTGAAACAAATTTGCCCCGAGGACCTAAAGGGACAAACAAAAACACTTAACGAACTTTCCAACCAGCGACTCTCTCGTCTTTAGGTCTTGTAGCCATTTCTTTTGCTTGCTACTAATACTACCACCACCACCACCACCACTACTACTACTGCTGCTATCCGTACATCACGCCTGTTGTGAGACTTTTCTCTTTTACACTCGCTGATTAAGAAAGAACTCATTAGCGTATGCTTTCTTCTTCTCGCGCTTTTAATTCTACCAGATAGACTTTTCGTATGCATTTGCCCCTGTTACTCTTTTCTTTGTCGTTGTTAGTTTGTTTTCTCCTCCCCCATCTAAAGAGGCAACGAAGAGGCAGTCACATTGTAATCTTGTTTATCTTCCGAACAATAGGCGAGCGAGAAAGTTGGGGGCTAAAGGGGCTGCAAAGTGAATTAATCGGTGTCATTTTTCGTGTTGATTATGCTCCAACACTAATTGATGTGCATTGTACGATGTATCATGCCAAACACTAAATGGTGTTTATTGTACGTAAAATAGGTTGTAATGGTTTTTTTTTGTGTGTATTGTGTCGGACTCAACACGCGGGACGTGCCAACTCTTTTCACACATTTTGTTCAAGGCCGGTATTACCACTCTTTAATGGCTTTTACTACCCACTGGATAAATAATATTATATACTTTTTTTTTTTGAAAATGATTAGCAAGAGTTAAAATCCAGATGGGTTTTGCTTTTTGTTTTGAAAACGTTCACAATTCTTGGAAATTATTTGCAAAGAACTTGATCATCGGTAGTGACGTTTATTGGTAACACTTCGCAACAAACTAGCCGAACTAGAAACTGAACTTTATAGATATAAAAGGCCTCAAAGGCCTCCTGTCACAAGCAATTTTTGGTGTGGCATGTGGTATCAAAACTGTGATATTAGTTTCTTGCCAACCAGTTTTCATTGGTTGGGCAAGAAGCTGACGTCACAGTTGTCTACAAATTGTTGGAATGGACATATTTCACAAATTTCGCGAGTAAGGCCATGTTTTTCGCCTTTAACGTTGTGAAAAACATGGTGATTAAAGGAGTATCTAAAACTATATCATTTCCTTTGTATGTGTAAATCTACTATGTTCCTCATAACAACGGGAGTGTAAACAATGATATCCACGGAATAGAAAGTTAACAATCAGATGCTGGAATGAATGAAACATCGGCAACATATGTTAAAACAACAATGAGCTGTGTGTTGGAGAATAGCTCACTATATATACATGTGTACTATACTGTATAGTTGTGTATGTCACCATACCAACATGAACCTTGTGAACCACGGGGTTCACCATAATAGTGTGAATGAAAACCGAATAAGCTATAAAAGAGGATTTCAAATCAGAGTGCATCAGAATGTTTCTGGAATTCGTCCAGTCATTTATTGTCTGGTTAACTTGTCGTTATTATTATTTGAGGCATATTTTAAGACACTTTCCCCCCGAAATATTAACTTATGTAAAAGTTTATTTAGGCTCACTATTTGATAGTACATTTTAGTATGAGTAAATGTTATTTGCTTGGAACGTGCGTTTTATCAAGTTATGGTTTGGAAGATTTGCATTTATGTGCGGGAGTTTTTTCTTTCAACTGGACTTTCATATGAGAGTGAAAGTTTGAACATTAAAGGGTACATGGAGGAGAGGGTAATCAAATCGAATAAATCAGCCACTCCAACATGTCTTCAAATGAAAAATGGGGCTCTGGCAGAAGCAGCTGTCAACTTAACTTTACTTATTCTGTCAAATGCTACTTCTACGCTTTTATATATAAATATATATGTCTCATTTTGAACTCCTTTTTTATTTTATTTGCCCATTCAGTGCTGTCCATTGGTCCAAAGTGGAACTGAATTTTGCCCCCTCGCTTTTTTTCACTTTTTTATAAAATGAAACTCTTTTCGTAGTAAGCAGTTTGTACGATTTGCAGTTCTTGTCACCAGCGGTGGAAAGTCCTTCAATTTTCTGACAACTCGCCCTCTACTTTCACCACTATGCTCGATGGCTTAACTGATCGATTGCTCGTTCCTAGAAGATGTCACGCATTTGGCAATAAGCTAGCAAACTTGTCTCGACGTGTTTTACTATTTAAGTAAAGAACGTATCCCAATGTTTCTATCTAATACCGTAATATTGAAAGTCTTAAGGTGGACACTGAAAAGCTTTTGAGAAAACTTTGTGCATCAGGTTCACTCTGAATGTTTCATAATAAACACGTTTGCACGTCATACAGATATGTTTTACAAATTTATGATGAAAATATGGATTTTCAGTTTTTTTAAAAATCTTTGAAAAACAAAATGTGAGGAACTAATTCGATGTCACAAAGTTAATACTTTGACATTAATCGTATCATTTCAGCTTTGTGTTGAGTTGTGATGTCATTTTGACGTTTAGAGCGGGATATTTGAAATGACAAAGCGCTGGTTTCGCAAAACTATGGATTTTTGAATGTTTTCAGATTTTTGGATGTTTTCAGATTTTTAAAAAATCTGAAAACATGTTGTTAATGCACAGAAGTATTCTGCATTATACAGTACGAGCTGTATGCCCCGTGCCCGTCAACAATAAGGGCCGCGATGGAAATGCTGACGACCAAAATAAACTACTCGACGTCTTGTAATGTCTCCGTAAACTTCTCCGTAGTAGCTTGTGCGATTATAAGCGTGGTGCTTTTAGCGTGTAAGGGTCGAAAGTGAACGTAGCCATATTTGAACTAACCAACGAGAAAGCTCCGTTTCCATGGGAACTCTATTCCCGTGAATCATTGCACGAAAACAAATTTGTCGCAGCGATGAACATATCAAGGTCCCTTAAATAATTTGGCCCTGCCCGTTTTGCTTAGACTCAAGTAAGCCATGGCGACGGAAATGTTGTGTTTTCATCCCCATTAATGAATCGCCTAATTTTCTAGGCTCCTAACGAGAGGCAGTTGATTTAATTCATAAACATAATTCATTGATTTAACTCAAGTTGCTTCGCGATATTCGTTACAGTTAATTGTTTTACCTCATGTTGCTTTGCAACATTTGTTGGTTAATGTTTTATGTTTACTTCATTTCATTAGTTACTGTTTATGTTTTTGTTGGTATGGTTCGGTTGGTAACACATTTATTATGTAATGGCTACGCTTGTTTTAGTTGTCATGGAAACGTTGAGGCACGGAAAGAGGCAGAAAAAGAGACACTTGGCTTTTATATTGTTTAATAATAATAATAAACAGTACATATGTTTTTTGTACGAAAAGAACACGACGTTGGAAGAATTTATCCTCCTTCAGAATTTTTTTTTTGTATTTTGCGCATCACTGGATTTGTAGAAAACGAGTCAGTAGAAATTGTTTGGAATGGAATATCTTGTCTTATACATTACCTTATTGACCCTGGTTTCAATGCTTTTTTAGATCTTTCCATCTACCGGTTTTTAGTTTGTTTATTATCTGGTTCCTTTGTGGTAATAAGTATTGTGCTAATCCTTTTGTCATCATTTCTCATGTTACTGTACATCCATTGACGATAAAGTCTTTATTTACTTCAACTTTTTTTGTTGTTTCATCAATATCCCTTTTTCCATACTACTACTTCTTATAATATTGGCTTAGAAAGTTACAAACTCTTTCTTTTATTATTTTTAATTCATCAACTGCCAAGTTTCAGCGATGATGGGCAAAGTCCTCCCATCTTTTGTGTCAAGCTGCTTCTGCTAAAGCGCAGATAAGTAGAACACAGTATTGATTAAACGTATAGTTGGAGCCCCTTTCGCGTTGCATAGATACCCGCCAAGACAGACACACTCTCGTCGTGGAAGACCGTGCAGTGGAATAAAGTTGAAGCAAGAGTTGGCAAAATTTGCATAGGCGCAGCCTGCGAGTGACACGCAATCCAACAACTCGATTTAGTGTCGCGCGAATTGGACCGTGGAGAGGTTCAAACAAGCACATTCTCTTCCTTCAGACTTCCGAATTTCTTCTTCTTCTTCCTTCTCTTCCATTGGGTGTACGTATACATGTCTTCCACTTTGCGCACATGCATAGCTTTCCATCGTATGCGTCTCGCACTCATCTCGTCGTCGTTCGTTAGCCATTCCAAGTCTCGAGCGATACAAGCCGTAGTTGTAGTAGGAGTAGTAATAGCAAGTAGTGTAGTTGGAGCAATACACGGCGGAAAGTTACTGGTAGACGAAGGCAACTTTCTCTCATCACCATCTTCCTCCTCTCTCGTCTTGGTTCAACTTGTTCTTCTTACTCGTTTGGTTGAATTGCCGAAGCTTATCGCCGGGGCTTGGTGCCAGGGTCCCTTTTCGCTCGTCGGAGGAAATGATAGGAATGAATCCAACTTGTCCCGCGCGCCTGCGCCGAAATTAATTTGGAATCCCCGAATGAAGACTAAGTTTTCGACGGCGCGGGAAAGGGGGGAGGGGGTTTAGGGAGTTGAGGAAGATGAGTGCTGGGGGCTCTTCTTTCCACGGCCTCTTCTTGCTGGCAAAAGGAAACTGTGGACGACTTATCACCGAGTTTACGGTGACATCATCATCATCATCCCCTTTCCTTTTTCTTTAAGGACGATGATGAGAGATGGAAAATTGTGTGCAAGAGTTTGGTGTTGCTTAAGGTCTGCTGTTTGACTAGGACTTGTAGATTCTGCCCGCAAATCTAGCTAAGTTGATAGTTAATTTTTTTTTTCAACTTGGGTCTCGTCTTCATCTTACACATGGCTTCGCTTCTTTTTCCCCCTCACTTCCTAATTAAGGCTCTTCTTCATCGCTACATTTTTTTGTTGTTTTTAAATATTAATGAAGCTAGGGAGATCAGAACTGGAAGCTAGAAGGTCTTATTAATAGAGCGAGCGAAAATGTTTTTTTTTTTAGGAACGTTTTCATTAATCAAGAAAGATAACGGCTCGAAAGTGATCAGATACCTTTTTGCTTCGAAATAATGTAGTCTACTGTATACAGTAAGTTCTGAATGTATGCAAAGTGTAAATAATTTCGGTAAAAAAAAAGGAATTAAACTTTTCTAGGGGAAAGTTCAAAGGCATTCAACTTACCTGGATTGCAAAATGTTTTCTTATATTTTTTAATAGTTTCTAGATCAACAAGATGTTATTTCATTACTTTTTAAACAAAAACTCGGACTTCATTCTTATTTTCTACTAAAGCCGATGAAACCCCTGCTGCTGTATTCTCGAATTCTCTTATTCGCGAGTTTTTATATTCGTGAAGACTGAATTATTGAATCTCTCTATGTACCTTATTGCTAAGTATAGGCTTTCTATATTAAAACCTCTATACTGTTTCTAGCTGGTTACTTTACCAATTCCTGGATTTTCCAGAAAATGATAGCTTAATATAGAAAATCACCTTGTTGCTCAGTATGGTACTCTATGGAGTATCTCACTAGAAAAACGGGTCTCTTGAAAAATGTGGCTTGTCCGAAACTCTTCAATTAGTCCCTTGCCTTGATTAGGAGGTTGTTCTAACAGTATTTTGTTATCGTATGTGTTGTAAATGTATCCATTAAGATGTTACAATTATAAATAAGCACAACGATTTTTTCAATTGTTATTTTTTTTTTTTTTTTTTATTTTATTGTAAAATGGTCATACAGAAACATGAGATATAACCTACAATCGTATGATTATACCTAGCATATAAAAAACATTAAGAAAAAAAAAGAAGAAAAAGATTTTAAATAATATTTGGTAAGTGTTTCATATAATGTCATAATTCCGAGATTATAGATTTAGAATGACAAACTTTTTATACGCTCGTATATACTAAGAGGGGTGCACTTGAATGTTGATTTCTTTCCTTAGTGTGCTGGTTTGTCATTTTGTTGGTTTTCAAAATCTCTCGGCTGAGGGCGCTACCAATAATCAATTTCGGCTGCAAATGGCTTTTGGCAAAAATCTAGACTTCCAGACAGTTGGAAAAGTGAAAGCAAATTTGTGCGACGAAGTAATTTGTAACTTTTTTATCAATAAATGGATACAGGCCTACTCTAGTTTTCGCCAGTATAACAACTTTATCCACATCCGGGAGTTTTATCTCATCCCGGAGGAAATGTCAGCTTTAGAGTAAAACCGTTTTTGATGAAGTTTCTCTTTTTGGTATCCAGTTCCTCGTTTTCCTCTTCTCTTCTATCTTTTCTTTAAAACTTTTTTTTTTTTGGACGGGAATTCGAACGTTGAGAAAGCTAGTCTTTCATTCTGATTTCCGGAAACGTTCAACAACCTTTCGCAATGTCGCGAGAAGGAAACTCTTTATCTTGGTCAATAGAAAGTTTTTTTTTTATTTTTCTGTGAACATGTCAAATTCGGATTCGAAAACGTCAAAAAAATCGGGTTTGTTCTTTAAAGTCAAAACTTCGTTCATCTTTTCTAGTTTCGACTACATTCTGGCATACGAAAAAGTTTTCTGGAATGGATTTTTCTTTCTTTTTTCCGGTTTAAATTGAAACAATGATTAAATCGGAAATGTTTTTCAACATGCTTTTCGAAACTATGAAACCGTGAAGAAGGTTTTTTGTTTGTAATTTCTTACAAGAAATTCAAACGTTCGAGTTAACATCCGAGCTAAAATGTAATTTGTTTTCAATTTGAGGAGTCAGTGTTTCGTAGAATGTTTTTTCAAGTCGAATTACTGTTTTTAAGATTGTTATTCTTTTACATCTGTTTCTATGACAATTTAACTGGATTTTAATTTTTAACCTCTTTTGTTTAACTTACCGTTGAAAAGTTTGAAGCTCTTTGAGCTAGTAGGTTCCTGGTGACCTATAGAGCTGATATTTTGAACATTTTTAACATGGGTTTGCGGTACTTAGTTGTATCAAATTTTAGACGGATTTAAGTCCTGTCAATTCTGAAATTTTGTCACACAGATGCTCCCTTTTTTTTCGAGGAGTATTGCTGACGACACACCTACATATCATTAAGCCACTAAACCATTGTTATACACAAGCATTCATTGGATGTATAGTTTGCTACCTATAGTTTATGTGAGTAATGTTTGGAGTGTAAAACCGACTAAATCAAAATAAACACTTAACACATTTCAGCCAAAAAATATGGTTAGCTCACTTCAGGATGATAAGTTTGTAAAATAGGTTATCAACAAGTAATTAGCAAAACTGCAAAACTTTTTTAATTACTTGTTGTTTAGTTAAACCATGACATATTATATTCTAGTATAATATGTCATGGCTAAACTGTATAAGGGATACAGGGTAATGTGTTTTTTTTTCAAAATATTTGTTGAAAAACATTCTTTGTTACTGTTATTTGAATAAGTATAAAACTGCAGTATTCATCGGTACTGCATCTATAAAATTAAGTACCGTTACAATACATTTTTTATATGCTTGTCTGTCTGTTTAAGCGCGCATGACGCGAAAAAATGGCTAGACAAATATTCACCGAATTTGGGAATTCAAGTTGTCAAGGAAGGATGACAAAGGCTATATTGTATTATTTCCAAGTGCATTGGTAAGCTTGTCTTTTAAAACATGTTTACACTTTTCCGTCTCTTCGTTTTAACTATAGTCGGCTTTTTTTTTCATTCCATTTTATTTATATTAGTGTATTTATTTATTTCATTTTATTTTATTTTATTTTATATTTATTTTTTAAAATGGTTAAACTGGCGGAAGAAACGCTACTTTTCTCCTTTATAATTCAAGTCGCATATTTTCTTTTCTGGTTACATTTAATTTTTTTTTGTACTTTTTTTTTCGAGCTTTGGCTTTTCTTCTCTTAGGAAGGTGTCGCGCGTGTCGAGCACCGATAATTCCACCAACGGACGACAGACGGTGTGCGGGTTATCGCCATGACACGAGGGGGATTTTTCAGTCGTTTGTTGAATGGGGGTGCCTTTGAGATAAGTGAGCGACGCCAATCGACAGCAAATCATGGCCCAGATGGGGAGGATGCTGGTATACTTTTTTTTTTCTGTCCCCACAAAAGGTGATGGGGTTATAGTACTAGGCATAGAAATGTATTTACGTTTGTGTTGGAAGAGGAAGAAGAGCTAGGGTGTGTTTGGTGGTGATGAGCGTAGGCAAAGTGATGTTTGACGACCTCTCCCTAAAACTTAATGGACGGCCATTGTTTGTTGCGCGTTGATTACCAGCACAGGTGAGCTGATGACTGTTTTTAATGGATGATAGGTTAATGAAAGAACCCCGACAACGAGGTGCGGAAAGAATTTTGCCATGATTAAAAAACAAAAAAAGAGTAATGGGCGTGTTAAACTGACAATATTTTTGGGTCTGGTGTAAGCAGATGACCAGAATGAAATTACAGGGCAGAGTTAAAACTGTACCACGTTTAATGTTTAGAAAGTTGGTTTATGTTGTCATGAACACGACGATGGATGTTGCATAAAGCACATAATAAATTTGTGTGTAATTGAAAAATGTTATCAAGCGGTTTTCATGCATTGCACTTTTGGCATTTAATACATATCTCGCATTCAAACAGAGTTTTGAAACGGACTTTCTGAGTTATGTATGCATCTTGGACGCACTTCATTTGAAGTTCTAGAGGAGTGGTTTAAAGCCACCTCTTAAGAAGTGGTAGCTTTTTTTTGGGGGGTAGGGGGGAGTACTTCAACATCTGTTTTTCCACACAAAAAATGGTGGGTGTTGTAATGTAGGTCTAGTTGAGTGTGTGGGTCCATTGTTTCGTGTTTTGTTACGGGGATCGGAGGTGAAGCTCATCATTGGATGCATTAGCATTCAGCTGTACGCTGGACACGATGACATTTTCTCAGTCGTCCCCCCGTTAGAGTTGCCCCTATACGTTTTGTGTCGCGAGGTGGAACGCTTCTTCCAGTGGTTTGCTTATGATTTCAGGTTGCGACCTCTCATTCTTTTGCCAAAGAGCTGTTTTCTCATCTGGCCACCTGCCAGCTGCCACGCTAACAATGGCGACAGCTGGTGGAACACAGACGAGAGCACACTATCTGCGGTTCCTCGAATAACCAGCTCCAACCCTCCCACTCGTACACACCACACGAACAACTCAGACCTAAAACGAGTACCGCATAGTTTAGGAACTGAATTGGATAAAAGAGTGCTCCTTATCTCGGTTCTGGATTGTCTCTCTTAAACTATTTTTTTTTCTTATCTTTTTTTTTTCTGTAGAGGCGAAGAATTAGTTATGTGTTTCGCCACTTGATGGTGCTGCCTTTATCCTACACCTAGCGGCGAAGAATATAAAGTCGTTGGAAGTTTACGTTTAGGTTAGCCGTAAGGCGATAAAAAAAATTGCAACCAAAAAAAAAAAAAATGTTTTGTGGGGGTATTCAGTTTGTGTTGATGAGGAAGTTTACATGCTAACGATGGTCGTTTGTTTTGGGGGAAGAAAATTTCCAGCTCACCAGTTTGTTTTGTGTGCACTCCATTTCTACTCGCTGAAATTTTTGTTTTTTTTTTCCTCCATTGTTGTCGGAGTTGAAAGGAGAGAAAAATATTTGTTTTAAGCTTATATAGGTAGGTTTAAGAAAATGGGTAGTAGAAAAAAATGCATGAATTTCATAAAGGAATGGTGAGAAAAAGCTGTGAAAATGTTTCATCGCTTATTTCCAATAGGCATTGTAACGCATTGGTTGTTAGTGGGGGAAGTCGCTTTCCTTCGAAAGCTAATAGTTCCGCTTTTAAATTGCAAACATTTTCATCTGAATTGGAAATGTTGTCGCCACTGCGTTTGCCATGAATGAACAAAAGCGTGAGAATGATCAGCAGTATTTTTTTTTTATTTTATTTCATTTCAGTTAAAGGTGAACTGCTACTTAATAAATACCGGTACTGTATATCACGATTGGTCACCGCAGTAGTCACACCGTTTTATATGTTAATGCACCTATCCTTGTGTCAACAATAGATCATCGATACGCTACTGTAATTGATGAGTTGGGTGGGAAAACTGTGTAAATCCACTTACGTCGTTATTCCTTAAAATGCATAAAATATTGAATCGTTTTAGATTAATCTAATAGATATTAATCTAATGATTTTGGATCTTTGGTTTAGTCTCAACCTAAACTTTGCCTTTCACATCGAAAAGATCATCAGATCGATCAACAAAAATTTTTATCTTGGTAAAACATTAAAAAATACTTTAAATCGTAAAGAAAAGATCCTCTTTATTAAATCCAATATTGTTTCCATAGTTACCTATGGTATTGTTATTTGGGCAGATACACCACTATTTCGATTGAGGAGGTTACAAGTCGCCTACAATAGGATTGTTCGCATCCTGTTTGGTTTAAGTCAATACCGCTCTGTTTCATCTTTTTTGAGGATACAAGGCCTGTTAACTATAAAACAACTTACTATTTTTCATTAAATGCTTGTATTTGATAGATCCTTCAGATGTTCGGATCACCCTTTGCATTTTCTTTCTAATTATATTATTAACCGTCCTAATTTTCGAGAGGATTATAGGTTCACCCTTGTCCTCCCATCATCTTTTACTAAACAAAGCTTTCATCGTTTTCCATACATAAATTTTTAAAACTGGAATTCATTACCCCTCTATTTACGAAAACTTCCTTTTTGTTGTTCTTCTGTGGATTGTAACAGAAATTGTGTAAATTTTAAAAGGAAATTGAGATGTCATCTTTCACATTGTAATTGATTTTTTCATGTTATTGTTTGTCACTAGCTTGTGTTATTTTTGTCCCAATGGGATGTTAAATAATAAATAAAAAATAAAATAATATAAAATAAAGACTTTGGGTTGCATGTAATTTGCACTTTCGGACTTTTTTGAAGCAAGAATATGGAACACGACTATTATAGATGTGAAGTGTTTTGTGTTTTCGTTCTTTTTGTCGCTTCGCTTTCTAATTGTTTCAGTTGCTCGTTTCACTTCCAAAACAATGGAAAGAATACTGATTTTTGGAAAAACGGCGAGATTGAAAAATAAAAAAGCACGATATTTGAAATAACTGCGTAATTGAATTTTAAATTAGCTTCTACACAAGGCTTAATATTTTATTTCGCTGTGATTTTCTATCTAAACAGGTTTACGTTAGAATTACGTTGACGTATACCGTACTTTTAACAAAACGTTCTGTACAAATAAAAAAGTAACAATCGATAATGTAGTATTTACCATTCAGAATGATGCTTTAACTTTATTTCTTTTCATTTTTTCCTCCACTTTTATCTTGATACACTGTATCTCTCAAGTAAATTATACGATAGCTTTCCTGGTTTTAAATCTTTCCAATAAACACAAACTCGTGTTATTTAGATGTCACACGTGCAGCTAATAGGACATCTCTTTTGCGCGTCCTGATGACGTTTTTCTTATGGATGGGCGGGGGGGGGGGAGATCTCCCGCTCCCTTCCTCACGTCTCTCACTCTCCTTCTTCCTTGTCTCTTCTTTTTCCCACCTGAAGAAGATTAAAACGCTCGCAATTTCTTTCTTACTTTTATTTTTCTTTAACTGTCGAGATCTATTATAGAGAGGTCGCCGAAGGCGGCATTGTTGTTAATCACGCAAGAGGCGCAGATGCGCTTGCGCACCCAGATTCATCGTGTTGAAGGAGATGGCGAGCACTCTAATCACTTGCACCAGTTTCTCGCGTCTGCTTCTAACTCTCTTTCAACAGACACAGTACACATAGCATACCCTACACACAACACATTGTCTATTATCTCGCTACCAGACTTTTCCACCATCCACTCTTCTTCTTTACTCCTCTCTTCACTAACTCGGCTCCCCCACATTTGCTTCACTTTTCTTCTTCTTGTTCATTGTACGAGCAGCCACTTAGCTTTTTCTTGTTTCCATATGCTATGAGGAAACGAATGATGTGTTTTATCAGCACGGCCGAGTAGCGGCGCCACTTGGCGAGGGAAATCCGGCCATCTTTGGGCTTTATATACTTGTTAAGTTTGTTTGTTGTTTTTTTTTTTACCTCCTTTTCTTTACGTCTATCTTTCTTTTCATTATTTATCGCGGGTGCTTAATTGGGAAGTTTGGAAACTTTTTTTTTTATACTACTTACTTTTGTGTTGCATTTTCCTTGATGGAAAGATTCTGTTCGAATCATCGTTCTTCCTTGTTTAGGCGCCAGTTGTGAATAAGTGAGAATGAAAGCTTTCTACAGTACAATGATGGCCATTGTGTTGTAACGTTTTTCCAATGAAATAAGGACGAAGTGTTAATACCTCATGTGTATATAGTATAAGAATAGACTTTTTATAAAAAATAAAGATAAAAGGACGTACGTAACAATTTAAAAGCTAGAATTTCCGGTCGGTTCTTCTTCCACTCTCTTCGCGAACTTCAACACGAGTTTCGCTTAAATTATTGATGAGCTAATGAAAATGGTTTTTGGTCTTGTTCTAACTAGTTTTTCGTCCGGAAACGTTGAAAGCGCTCGTTATGAAATTTCCATGAAGTTGAGAATCGATTTTTGTATTTTCTTTTTTTCAATTGAACATTATACAGTGGCGTGAACGTGTAATGAGTCACAATGCCAAATTTAACATGCATTAACAAGTTTCAGCTTTCATATGCATATTTCATTTCAAACAAAGTCAGAGTGTAGCAGAGGGTATTCACTACTGAACGACTTCATTCAATATTATTTGACATATTGTGAAATTATGGGTCGTAAAAAAAGGTCGAAGAGTGCAAAAGTAATGTTCTATTAAATACCGGTACCTAAAGTGTGACATTTATTCATTTTTCAACTTGTATATATGACAAGCAACTATTTAAATATGTGAATTCGCTGGATTAACTCAGGTTTTTGGGTTTCACCAAATCATTTCATGCTAATTTTCCATGTTACTCCATGTTTTTGTACTACCTTTTTTCGATCTGAATAATTTTTTAATCATTATAGTTTTTACAATGTAAATTTATATTTGTTTTCATTTTTTGATTGTATTTTTTTTTTTACTTATTGAGATTAATTACCCATATGGCATATACTGTTTATATTTTGAGGACTCGCTCGAGATTTTTTTGACCCCCTAATGGATCGTAATAAAATAAAATAAAAATGTGTTGTAGGCAGTTTCATCTGTAATAAATTGGTGCAAATAACCTAAATAATTATACAGAGTGATTAAGAATAACTATTCCTAATCTTTAAGACGTGACAGAGGGCATGTAATGTATCAACAGTAAACTAATAAACTATAGTACGGAAATACTTCGCGCGTTTTATTACGCGTTTTCCATTATCTCTGAAAGTTCGGAATAGTGATTCTGAATAACCCTGTATACAAGTATGCTGGGATTTTTTATTAGAATTAGTTTTATCCGAAGACACTAAAGTTCTCAAGAAATGTTATATGCTTTATAATTTTTTGAAGTATAAATTTGAATTCGATTTGACTTTTCAAATAGGAAAATTAAACGCAGCATTGAAATAAACGCACAATCATAACATCAAAATAACGTGCACGTGTATTGTACCATGTAATGCATTATTCATAATAACTAAACGCTCGCAAAACCACGTACAAAACATTTTCAGTCAAATGTCATAAACGAATGAATGAGTTTCAGGCCTTTCAGAAACTTTATATGTAGGTTTACAGTTGTATGATATTTTTGCAACCGATTTATATTTCTACTATAAGCATTAAAGAAAGGCTCGGAGGGGGTGGGGAATCTTAAGTATTTACTTAAGTTGTAAAAAAAAAAAGTAGCAAATTCAGCAAAGGAAAAATCTTGAGTTGAAAATGGTTCAAGTTGTCGCCAGTTTCTTGCATAGTTGTGCCAAGTGTGCTATGGGTTTTGGTAGGGTGTGGGGGAGAAGGGGGGGTAATGATGGGACATAAATAGTCGCCCGAAACGAGTTGAGAAGTTTTCGCTTTTCCCCAGATAAGAAGTTGGCATAGGCTAAAACGTCCCATTGTCGAGTTTATTGGATTCCTTTAGCAGTCGATTAGGGAGAAGACGACGAGTCCTCTTTACCATATAGTGCTTCTATAAGGCAAAGAATGTTTTAGAGTTTCTTGTTGTTGTTGTTGTCAAGGACTCGTGACTTTTCTGCTTCTGTAACAGCAAACATTCCTTTGCGTCCAGGAATGTTTTGTAAGTCTTGGTACGAGCCGAGACATTTGTGGTCATTTCAGTGGAAATTACTATTGCTATTACTAGATTATTGATGGTATACAAGTACTTTGGTACGTAGTTGGGATATAAAATAAAAAATATCTACACGTTAATAATATTTTTTGGTATCTTGAGATAGGTGGATATTTGGATTTTAACGAGGGCACCGACTGGGAGTACGGCTGTATCATTTGGTCATGTGACTTTATTTCTGAAAATAGGGAATGATAAAGAAATAAGCATCTTGAATTATCTATGAAAGAGAAACAAAACGAAAATTGACCATGAGTTAAATTCAACTTCTAATATGGTAATGAATGATGTTTAAATACATCGGTTATTCTGGTAGTAATATCTGTATGACTGCATTTGGACCCTTTTTAAAACAACAAAATAAAATTTAAAGTGGTAACATTTAATCCTGCACGTGAAACATTGTTTGACTTTGAAGTAAACAATACAGTTCAGGTGAATTATTGCGCGTGTGAAATGTCCTTGCACGTGAACCATTGTTGTGTAAATGTCCTTGCACGTGAACCATTGCTGTGTAAATGTCCTTGCACGTGACCCATTGCTGTGTAAATGTCCTCGCACGAGAAATATTACACTTGTAAATGTTCTTGTACGTAAATCATCTCACGTGTAAATGTATTTGCAAATGTCCTTTCACGTGTACCATGTTTAAATTTTGTAAATGTCCTTTGTGTACCATTGTTTAAATTCTAGTGGCATTTCATACAATTCTACATGTGAATGATTGTTCCACTTTAAAACTTGCTTACTGATAAAAATGACTGAATAATAGAATATTTTATTCGATGTCCGACAAGTACCGTGTGTTTCATTTGATGTTTTTAGTCGTTTTTTGCAATCTAACGTTTAATGTTAGTTTTGTCGCTCATATTTAAGCTGAAATGTTTACCATACCATGTCGAATGCGAGTTGGACGCAATGCAAATGTTGACGAACGGGTAAATGAAAAAGTCTTTGGGTGACTTTCGGTCACTGACGTTCAGGCGTAGTAGTCAACTGTTTGGAGTTGTTTCTCTTTTTTTTTTGTCTCTGTTTGATTTTTGTGTTCCGTTTGTTTCTTAAGGAATAGAGAATGAAAAAAGTAATAGGAATTCGAGTAAATAAATCTAAGAGAAAGAGCCCGAAAGAGTTTTGTTGAAGAAGGAAAAAAAATAAGCGAACAAAGACAATAATAAAAAGAATTCAGAGACGACAGTTGATTTGATTGAAAGAACCAAGAGTCGACTGGAATGCTATATGTTTGGAACGTATAAAAAAAAACTATTTCGCACTATTGTTTTTTTTTTCTTTTTTTTTTGTTTTTTTGTTTTATTTTATATTTTTTTTTTTTAGTTTTGAGTGGAAGAAAAATAAAACAATTTTGCCGGTATGTCTCGTATTGAGAAATTATGATTTGAAGTTGTTCTTTTATCACGAAAAATTAAAATAAGTGATGTACCGGTACAAAATATAATTTGTGATAAAAACTAAACTTGTTTAACGATCCATTAGTTGTCCGGGTGGTACTTTTTGATCAGCTGAGAAAACCGCTTGTGGCGTTAGTTGTTTGTGTTAAGGGGGAGGGGGGTAGGTAAGTTCAACAAAAAATTATTAAATGTATGATTAATGAATTTAATGAATCAGGTAAATATTCTGTTAAGTATATTTTTGTTTAACTAACTTAACTCACCCCCTCTCCCATAATTCAACTAGGCCTACAAGCAAGTAGCGCCACAAGCTGCTCTCTTAGCTAATCAGAAGCGAATACATGTATATATCGTTGTGCGATAAATACTGTATAACCATACTTTAATAATAGTATAACATAACCGTAATATATAATAAAAATAATACTTTTTTTTTTGCATATTTCGCATAATGTTTTATGCTATATATCTAGATTTACTTATTTAAGATTTTATTTTATTTCTGTTGTATGACGCTATGTTTTGTCATAACTAAAAACTAAACTCGCTTATGTTGAATATACGATTCACAATTCTTAAATTTCACATTGATTTTATTCTTAATGGGTCTAAATTTTAAAGGGTTTATATGATTCTAATAAATTATGGAATACTGTTTTTTATTTTTTTTATTTTAGATTTTCACTGCCATTGATTTAATTAATTGCAAGTTTAGTCCCTTTAGAAAAGTTAGCCAATAAATTTCGATTTGATTTAATTTTTTTTTTCACCACGAACGACAAAAGAACGAACGTTTGGAGAGTGATGATTTAACATTCAGATAGCGAAAGCGTGACAAACGTTCGAATAAGTCATCTTCGCCACTAAATGGGCTTTTGTTCAACATTCCCCGGGTTTTTCTTGACAACTTGGAAAAATTTCGATCATTCATGTGGTTGCGGAAATTAATGACTAATCGAAATTTTAGTGGGATTGATTAATCTCAAATTAGCGCCATGGAAAACGGAAATTTTTCAGTGCGGTTTTTGTGTTGTTTGTAAACCATTTAATCAGCAATTTTAATTTCCCCCATTTCATTAAGCATTAACACGGTTCAGTATTGTTTACAATTTCGGTTGTTTGTTTTTTTTTTGTTCGGTTTGTTGTTATTGTTGTTGTAATGATATAAATTATAATTAATTCGGAAACATGTATTTGTTGACTTTCCCATAATCTGTTAAAGCTAGTTTCAGGCGGTCTATACATCAAAAATTGCATTAGTTAAACAATGTCAACGAATAATCCAATAATTAACATCGAGGTTATGATTTCATCACCTAATAATTTCATTATCTCTTTTCCACCTTTAAACACTTTTGTGTTTCCTATCTCTTGGCTTGGCACCTCTACACAAGTGTTGCGCACATTGTTCATGTTTATCTTGATGGAACTAAATTGCTTTGTCGTACACACCGAATAATAGAACGAATTTATAACGTTAGCTGGTACCTATCACTTCCTTAACGTCTACTCTGATAAGAGCATTTTCTTGCTACCAACTGTTAATATTAATAACCTAAGATACAATATACATTGTTAGTCGCGTTGATACCTTGACAAGTCTCTTCTACGAGAAGTCAATTACTAGTAGAGTACATTTGTCTGTTGATTTATGATCTGTTCTAACTTTCTTTTTTTTTATTGTATAGCTTTTTATAATATCTTTACTATGCTATTTTTTTCTTCTGGTTTTCTATTTTTTGTTGCTGCTCTTGTATGACTGGTAGCTTGTCCGAGGGGAGTACCAATCACATCATTGAGTGGGAAACAAGGGTGACAAATGACTCCCATCTCTTCCATCTGTCTCTATTTATTGGGGACCTGCCGGTGTAACGTAAATTTCTATCTCACCTGGACTCGAATTCCTTCATCATTCTGGTTTTTCTTTTCACTTCATCATTTCATTTTATATCATCGAAACCAATATTTTTTTTTTTACAACAAGAAAATAAATTACTGTACAACTAAACAATGGAATTACAGTTATTCCTCGATTTATATATAACATTCTTCGAAAATCAACTGAAAATGTTTTTGTATTTAGATTCAGTTCAGTAGTCATACATAAGTGACCAATCGAGAATGGAATATGCAATGTTACAGCCTACTAGTCTTAGCAAAAAATAGTAGGTCACTACTTAAAATATTGTAAACTAGCTGCTCTACCCGGCTTCGCTCGGGTTTCGAAATAGTTATATTGTTTTCTCAGTTAGAGCCTAATAGTAAACAATTTTCCCGTCGTTTGCAAAACAGTAGTAGGAGAATAATTTGAAAATCACGCTCAAACGGGTTCTGGTTTGCTCTTTTTTTAAGCTGTATGACTTTTTCCTTTGTCCAAAAATGTCACACTTTAATCTTTTATGTGGCCTCTAAAAATGTTGCTACCTGGTGGTCAGAAACCTAATTTATTCAGATTGGGTTTTAATTATTATTTAACGAACTATTGATCCAATTTCGACATTTTTTTTTAGTTGACCTAGGTTTTGTATTAGGTTATACTAAAAAAAATCATTGCATACTCGAGATTTGGATGTAAATTGTGGCCGTGTATAGGCGGACACACACACACGACAAACTTCCGAAAATATAGGTAGAGATATCAGGTTGTTTTTTGGGGGGTCTCAAAGTATGATATACATTTCGCTTATACGTAGGCCTACATTTTTATGGGTTAGTTAGGTTTTTCAACTTAACCGAATTATACAAATATGTTTAGATGTTTATTGATGTATTGTAAACTACAATCTAGTGCTGTATCACGTGCATTTTGACTACACATAACGGATTAATGGATACAGGTAAGCGTCCTTCATGACGTATATTACCCTTATTGGCGGTCAAGTGGTCGTCGATCTTTCGTTGTACCGTAACAACAACTCGATATTCAATTTTGCTGATCAACTGTCAGTTGTTTTAATTTCATGTCTTTACTATGTGAAGCACAATTTTATGAAGCTATGTTTACATTATTGCAGCCACAATGGGTGTCATTTTGACATAACATGACACTCAAAAAAACAAAAACAATCACAAGTTGTGCCAACTTAGTGACTTACATATCGGAAAGACCACTACATTTAGATTACTATAAGCCATAAATACTTATTATTTCTTACAATCTTTTATAATCAGAAAGTTTAATGTATACAATAATTTGGGACAGAGGTAGTAATTAAAAGGTCATCGTAGCGTTTGTAATATATAGTAGGCTACTACACTCTTACATTGTTTTATATGTTGACTAGAGTTTTGTTGTTGTGTCACAGGTAATAATTTTGTCTTTTTCTTTGCTTTTTTAGATATAACTATACAGCTGCGTGATACTACTTCACACCAAATCAATGCTTCGTGCACCTTGTCTGAAACTGTGATCACCAACAGATCGCTCACACGCCCCTTCATGTAACAAGCAAGAACAGGTATGTCAATAATGGTTGTTTTTTTTCAGTTTTATTTTTCTCAGAAACTGGAACAATATAATTATTACCCCGCAATAAGTTTTAAAATATAAAGACTAGCACAATATACAACTGAAGGTCGGGTCTCATCACGCTCGAAACACTCATTAGGGGAGAAGTGAAGTAAATAGATTTAAATTGAAGGGCCTGATGTAAGAGGGTGTTAAATACAAATTTTGTCGAAAATTATCTAGAAGCATTTTCAAATGTGTTAGGTGAAATTCTACGTAATGCATAATTTTGAGTAAAACAACAATATGTGCAAAGATACGAGTGCAAGAAGTATGAAGTAACCCATAGACAGCAAGTCAAGTTCAAATCTTTTCACGTGTTTTTCTTGAAATTGTAAAATTTTTATTTAACACCCTTTAACACTAGACTATTCAATCATTAAATTCTTAAACCAAAGTAGATCCGTGCTGAGGCACGGTAACATGATTTCCGGGTTAGTCATATAAAAACTATAAATTCTTAACTACAAAATATTTGTATATCTTACGTTTACACTTTACAACCAACCAATGAACTCCATCTAGTGACAGCATGCTACAAAAAGCATTTATGACCCAACCAGTAATTTTTATTATTAATAAACAAATATTGTATTGATTCAGTATTAGTTTTGAGTTAACGCATCTATTTACTTATACAGGGTGAGTTTCAAGTACGGTTTTATGAGAATATTATTTATAATGGTCATTATCATTATAATGAAAATATTGAGTTTGGCGTATAATAGCACCTTGATAGGGCTCTCTACAATGGTGGTATGACCTGGAAATGAAATTTCACGGATTTCGCATTTTTCTATGTAAAACCATGAGTCATAGCTATTAAGTCATATTATAGAAAGTTGCAGCCACGGACCCATTTAGTCAGAATCCACTTTTGTTATTATTTCCAACAATCCAATCGAAATAAAAATTGATAGAACCATAGAGAGTAATCGGCATTCATGATACTGCTGAAACAGCTTCTCTGCAAGTCACCCATGCTATTTAGTGTGGAGTTAATTTAATTGTTGCATGGTTAATGTAAATACAAAAGTAAAGATGCATAACAATTATGAACATCTTAAACATTCAACGTTCTTTAACTTATGTCTAATGTCATGAAGTAAACCATCGATTCCTAGCTTGTGCTTCGCGGTATACAAGAGTTTTATAGTCAGCAAAATCCAAGCCAAACTTTTGATGAGAAAAGCAGAGAAAGTGAAAGGGTGGGGGTAGATAGGGGGGCAGAGTTTGTTTACATACGGTGGTGAATTGGGCAACGAAGGGGGCTCCCTAATCTCATTGGTCAGCGTCGGCTTGCCCATTAAGCAGCGTTTAAGGACCGCCGGCGTTTATTGCAGCGTTAACGTTCCCTGAATTACAGCGAGCAAACGCACACATACGCGTACAGCTCGGAGGAATCAGGCGCATGCGTACACTTGCCTACGGCATCTCAATTACTCTACTACTACGACGACGAAAAAAGGGTGATTTTTTTTTCTTCTACTTTAAGAAGTAGAAAAAGACCCGATCGAGCCATCTCTCGTGATTGAGGTTCGGTTGTTAAAGCGGAACAACCTTATCTTTGTATATAAACCATTATTATCATCGATTATTTACGAGTGGCTGGCGTTTTTTGTTTTCCATAATCTTGGCGCAATGTTGTTTTTTCATTCTTCTTGAACCGTGTTTTTCTTGTATCATAATTTCATTTACACGTTAATGATTTTAATTATGAAGTTTTTGTTTTAAATACGTCTTCAATAGCGCTGTGTTTTAGCAGGAAACGTGTATAGAGATTAAAGACATTGTCAGTAGGTATCATCGTAACGCCAGTTTGGCTTGAATGCTGTGGATAGAGATTTTGGTTGATTGGGAATACCTTGGAACTAGAACATGATCTACTTTAATTAGGTGTCTGTCTTAATTATACGCGATACGTTTTATTACACTAATGTGCGAAGACAGAAAAGCTCAGATGCTCGTTGTATGCCGTACAATAACGAAATCCCAGCATCGATGCAACATTCAATTGAAGGGCTTCGATCAATATAGTGATAAGCCACATTCATTTTCCAAAATAATATTTTTGCACCAAACTGTTCCTCAATACTGTTTCTAGCTAGTTACTTGAGCACTTTCTGGGTTTTCCAGAAAATGACAGCATAATATAGTATTGAATCATCTTGTTGCTCAGTATGATACTCTGTGGAATTGGTGATGATGAACAATTTCAAAAATATGGCTTATATATTGTCCGAAACCCTTCAGTCGGTTGTTTCTGCCATTGGTGATGATGATAAGAAGCCAATTTATGTGAAAATAGTTTGTTTCGAAGAGGTCATCGAAACCCTGCTGAACTAAATGCGAACAGCACGTTTTAAAGCTAGTATTGGGATTTAGGCACACTTGAAATAAGTCACAATGCACACGCACTCGGAGCAGAATAGAAGCTTATGGTCTCTAATAATGCTTCATTTTTGCTTGCTCACGTTTTAACAATAAAGGTTAATAATGCGTTTACTTTTAAACTAAAAGAAAAATTTTTAGTGAAAGGTAATTCCACGTTTGAGATTTCGGGAATTTGGTTAGCCCGATTCGCGACCGACTTACAAAGTATACATTTCTGATTATAACGTTCTTTCTTCTCTTTTTTTTTCCATTAAAGTAAATTTCAATGTTGATGAAGTAAGAATTTCAGTTTTCTTCGACGTGTAGAGCACTCATTTCGTTACGGACGTGATTCTGCATTGAAACTTTCTTTTAGATCGCACTCACCCGCACGCACCCACTTTTCCTCCTCTTTTCTTTCTCATTTCTTCATCATCATCATCAACCATTCGCGTCATATCTCTTGCCACTTTTCGGAAATTTCGATAAATCTTGCACCTGGCTGCGCAACCACAGCTCGTTCATTTTTTCACGATGACTAACCTCCCGCCCACAAGTATTTTCGAGAGAAGGGGGAAAACTTTCTCTCCCCCAACCCCTCCTCATCTTCCTCCTCCTCCTCCTCCCTCTGCAATCACCTGTCTGTCTCAGCTACTACTTGCTTGCACCAGCGCTACCTAATGGCAAATCAATAGTGAAGAAGCGAGCAAAATGGAATTGGCGGGAAATTGGTGCCGTCGGCTGCGAAGGAATTCGTCGTTCTATACCTAAAGGCTCCATTTTCCCCCTTTTTTTCATTTTTTTTTCCTCCTCAATTTTTCAAAATATGACCCTGAGTTCGAACACTTTTATGCCACAGCCGTACACTGATTTCGGTAGGAAAAAGGAGACGGGAAAGTAAAAAATTCCGTAGTTTTGAGCAGAAGGGATTTTTATGGACGTTAAACAAAATTGCAGAAGTTCGTTTTTATATGTTCCTCGGAAGAACGTGGCCCCCGAATAGACAGGAAACCGGGACAAGAATTTCTGATGAAATAGGCTGATAGAAATTTTGTTACGTTTTAAAATGTTAAAATTGGGGAGAAGATTGACCGTATTTGGTAACAAGAAGATTACTTTTATGCTTGGGGATTACCGAAATTTACAAGTTATCTATGAACCCTCGGTGCGTCATAGACAGAAAACAGGGTGTTTCTTCAAAGTCATATATTTCTTAGGAATTTCGAAAAAATAAAATGAAATTGATTGTATTAAATATATGCTCACTTATATATGAAAGGTCGATAAACCACACTTTTTGTACATTTTTACATCAAATTATACCTTAGTAGGCTACTGTTTTTATCTGGTTATTTTATAACTTCCTGAATTTTTGTAGCTAGTTACGAATTATTTCTGAACTATAGTTTAGATGTTTCATTTCATGCCCTGTATCACCTCTAAAAGTTAAGATTAGTTATTCTGGACCATCCTGTACACAGTACAGAGTATTGAATCTTATTTTCCAATAACGTATCTTTGTTAAAAACCATCATTGTTGATGATTTTCCATCAGATGAAATATACAGGGCAGACCGAAAAAAGTGTCACCAATAATTTCAAATATTTCTAATGAACCGCTTAATTTAGACGAAAATAATATTTTTCTAATGATATGTAAATTTATGCTATGACTTCTATAATTTGCCCGCAATGGCCGCGCGAAAAAAAAGTACGTATTTTCAAAAAAAGTTGTAAAATGACTTTACAAGTTCAAAGGGAGTTCAGTGCATAATTGTTCAGTCGAAAAGTGAACAATGAGTGCTAAATGGAGGGTGGGAGGGTCAAGTTTGTGATACAAATATTATCTGGCTTTACTGATGTAGATTTACAGACCGAATCCGAAAAAAACGTACTGTTGCAATCACGCATCGTAAAAGCTCACTTAAGACAAAAGACGGCACAAGCACTTAATTTTAAAAATTTTTCTTAGGGTACTTTTTTTCGCGCGACCATTGCCACAAAACTATGCAAGGCTTATCATAACACTATATATCATCAAAAAGATATCAACTTCATGTTGTAGTTTTAGATTTTGTTAAGCATACATCATGATACATGGTTAATGAGAAATCATCATTTGAAAATTGGTGACAGACTTTTTTGGCCCACCCGGTATGTACTATTCCGTGCCAATTTCAGATTAAACAGTTGAAAAAAAAACCAGTAGGCTACTGTTGTTTAAAGGATGCATTATGGATTCAGTTTGGTCTTTTATTTCCATCCGGAATTTCGATATGATCTTCTAGGATTTGTTGCGAGCTTAAATAACTATAATTGTTGTGGTTGAATCTTCCAAGCACGTTTTATCATCCTTACCATATAATTCCTTTTCATTTCTGGCACTTTTTCAAATAACATTCCGCGCCCTTTTGACCCATTTCGATGAATGAACAAATTCACCTTAGTGGGGAAACCTATGAAACAGCGGATCGTAGATAATGTGTTTGAAGATACATAGTCTATTACAAATGTTGTAATTCGTTTTCTGGCGCTTTTATGTTATCATACCGTGCCTAGTGCGATAAACCGGAATGTATGTAGAAAGCAGCAGGTTGTTGAAACCGGAATGAGCTGCTCTTAGTCTTAAAACCGTGGGATGCTGTTTAATTAATGGCCTTTGGACGCCGCAGTTATGTTTGTGCGAATCGGTGCATGCTGAATGGAACAACACTAGTAAGTAGACTTTAGCTTTCGTTTGTAATTTTAATTGGAAGGGTCGATGATACGGATGATTTCGGAGAAGGTTTTGGCGAGGATTATTCTTAGGATCCGTGTAATGGAAAATTGGGATGAATTTTCATCTCTCGTAAATGCTAGTTTATTCCGAGGTGCGTGCAGCGGAGAAAAGCTTTTAATCACAAACCACTCAACCAATAAAGTCAAAGGAAACCTCATTTCGCTGGGAAAATTTAGTTTTCCTGCTGAACTGACCAACGCGTCGGATGGGCAATACAGTATTAGAGAAGTGTAGCGTTAAAGTTTTCAACTGCTGCTTTATAGTGAAAAGTTTAACGATCACTTCGTGTGTTGTGTGGTGAAAGTCTAAACCGTCTATCATAACATAGCTTGAAAAGTTAGACGTACGGGACTAAATCAAACTTTACAATTCGTGGAGCTTTAGTTTTGCGCTACGCTGTTAGCAACTAAGGCTCTTATAGTGGCTATTGAATATAAAATATTGTATATACAGGATGAGTCATTTAAAGTGTCGCATGCAAATATGAATACGAAGCACGTGAAAAACAAATGTGTCAGACCAATATTGTTTGCATGTGAGGGTTTTTTCCAATGGGGCTATTTTCATTAACCTTTAAATTAATTGGTAAGGAAACCAAATTGTTACATTGAAAACTATGAGTCGTAGCTATCAAGTCATATTTAAAAAGTTGTAGCCACGGATCCATTTAGTCCATTCCAACCATTTAACCGAAATAAAAATTTAACCAACAATAGGTAATACAAGGCATGAAGCTGCTACAAGGGCTTCTATGAAGATGATTCAAAACTAAGCAGATTTTACTTGTTTGTCATGGTTAATCTAATTTAAATGCGAATTTAAAGTTGTCTGACAATTAAAATCTTTTTCTGCACAGTTTTAATGATCTGCAGAGAAGTTCTTGTAGCAGCTTAATGCTTACAATACCTATTGTTGGGGTTGTCTTGAATTTTTATTTTGGGTGGATTGTTGGAATTAAGTGAAACCGAAGTTGGACTCTGACTAAATGGACCCGTGGCTACAACTTTCTAAATACGACTTGATAGCTACGACTCAGTTTTCGACGTAACAATTTGATTTTCGTGAAAAATGAATTTCAAGGTCAATGAAAAATAACACCATTGAAAACACTCCTCATCTGCAAAATATGTTTGTCTAACACATTTGTTTGTCACATGCTTTGTTATAATAACATTTGAATG